>PYAF01005253.1:986016-1019614 GCA_007407185.1 Glycine tomentella | reverse complement strand
ATTATAATTCTTTTTTACTTTTATTAACCATTCTCCTAAATGCATGATAAAGATTCTTGTTTCATTGACATTAATGTTTTTTTAGTATTGTTTTTTTTTGTGTGTATTTTCTTTCTTTCTTTCTTTGAGTAATGTAGTTCACAGCTGAGTTACAATTGGAAATATAACAAAATTTAAAATATTAAAAAATTTGAAGATCATAATTTTTTTTTTGAGAAACAATTTTACTCGAACAAGTAGAACTATTATAAGAGCAAAAAAGTTCTCTCTACGTATAAGTCTCTTATTTTTATGATTATTGTTTAGTATTATTTTTGTGTGTATTATTTGACTTAAAATATATTTAATAACTTAGCATATATTTTAATTGGTATTAATGTGTTTTAGGAGGACTCGATATTACGTCCAAATGGAGGATTCGATATTTGTATCGACTATTTTTCAGTATTGAATTTGAATCATATTGGTTTTTTTCACTATTGAACTATTTTCATCACGGGAAATTTATTGAGTTATTATTTTTGTATAGGCAAAATAAATTTTATTGATAAAAAGCTAATTGTAACACAAGAAGTGTACAAATAGCAAAACAGGAGTTACATGGGACAAACCCTTCATGCATACATGAATCCCCACCAATTTTTACATTAATTAATAACAAAGTCCTAAAAATAGAAGTCCTATTTTATTAATATCTTTTGCAGTCCCAACACCCTTCGAATCACCTGCCACGTGTCCTTCCTCACCTACTCCAACGTTCAAATTTTGAACTTCGGCTGTAATAGGATTTCTCGTAAATTTATTGACTTATTTTTAAGTATTATTCTTTCAACAGTATCATTATAATTGGGGATTATTATATAATGGCACTAACCACGTGGGAGCTTTACCCATATTCCAAAACTGCTCTCTAATTTATTGTAAAGGGAAGCGTGCTTTTTGTTGTACTTTTCTTTATCATTTCTATTTTTCCAATAGAAATATATTTTTATTGTATACTTATATAAAGAAAATATATTTCCGTTTTGTAAATTGTTTTGTAAAAAAAAAAAAACTGAACAATTACAAAAATATGAAATCATATTTCCACCATGTTTTTAATACAGTATAAACATGATTTTGTTATATAAAAACAATTATCACGTTGGGTGGTCTAAAGGAGATGAGAAAGAAGAGATGCGGTAGAGAAATGAGAGAGAAAGGAAGAAGGGGTGGATTTGTTATGAAAGAGGAAGAGAAAAGTGAGAGAGGATTGGGGTGTAGGAAAAAAGAAGAAGGTAAAAATGGTCAAATTGTTATGACTAATAATGTTAATAGTAATTTAGGTAGTGAAAATCGAATAAAAATACTACATAAAAGTATTTTTGTTAATCAATAAAAATTGAATATGGTATAAAAAAATTTACAACAAACTTTGCTCAATAAGTTAAACTAGACTCTCTTTGACATTTAAAGATTAAGAAAATTGATACCACAAAATTAAAAATTTCTTCGAAACTAAATTCCAAAATGTATTTTTTAAATGCTTTTATGTTTCAGAAATTAAAATTTAGAATTCAATTATTCCATAATTCAATTTTTGTGACAAACATTTAAAAAATACATTTTTGAAACACAAGTAGCATAGTTTCGAAACATCTTTTTTTTAGTTTTTCTTCTTACAAAGAGAAATTGAACTAAACACATTTAGAGGAAAACTCTTAAAAAATTAAGAAACTTAATTTTTATAAAAGAAAAAAATAGCTTTTAAAAAAAAGTTACATACTCTCTAATCTCCCTCTCTCTCATCTTGAACTGCATGAGGTAAACTAAAACTTAGTTCAAAAGGAGAATTTTTGCTAAAGCTATTAAAAAAATAAACACCTAGTTTATTTTTAAAATTCTTATTTTAAGTTTTACAATAGCTTTTAAGTCCCTAAATTAAAAAGTTGGATCAAAGGTTTAGTTTTAAAGCAAACTCGCAATTAAAAAAAAAATAGTTTTGAAAATAAGAGTAAATCTTTGTCATTAAACATCCTATCAACCCAGAAAAACAAAAGATTGAGAGGAGAACCCAATTTAAGAAAGAAAAGAAAAAAGGGGCAGAAGAGTCACGGGAAAATACAAAATTGAAGCCAAACAAATCATTAAGCCAATTGAGTAATCCATTTTGATATTACAATATTGAGGGCAACAAATAAGTTTTTCACAATCTACAATTCAAGCCAATGTATAAAATGTCAAACAAGAGAGTTTACTACCTTGGCTTTCATGTTGCATGCCTGTTCAAACTCCTCACTCCAATAGGGTCTAATTGGTTTCCTAATGTTTTTAAGCATGATGGACAAACTAAAGATAAATATCAATACCAGGTTAAGACTAAAGAGTTGCATATCATGGCATGAAATACAATCTTAGTACTTACGCACTGTATCCACCCAACCCAAAATTTGAGCTAGAGATGAAGTTGCCTTGGTAAGCATCTATGTCATTATTCCCTGATCACCCCCAATCAAAATTGAAAAATATACAAGGTGTAGTACAATATAACAAGTAAGCTAACTGTTATACAATTCTGTTGATAGGAGGATTATAATGAAATCAGGATTTAATGCCAGATCAAAAAGAAGGAAAGCATGGGTACGGTCATCCCCATCAAGGAAACCTGTGTAGAAGGATACTCTCCAATCAATTATGGTCATGAATGGGTCACGTAGGAGGAATTTCTGGTTTTTTGGTTAACATCATCGATGGTTTCAACTTCCATACCAACAGATCCTTGTCATAAAGGAACAAAGTATCTTAAGCAATGAAACTAATCAATATCTGGCAATGGCGTTTTCCAATAATTCCATGAGTTGTAGTCCTCCTGCAATATTTAAAAGTCAATTTTGTTGGTTGTGAAGTTCTTATTCCATTGTACTAACTGGGGCTAGGAGATGATATGTCACCTGCTCGACCAAAGAAGTTGGTGGAAACATGTCATTGACGAGGGTATGTAATGATGTATACGACTTTGCGCCGATACGCTGACTTATAGCTACCTCACCCTGTTAGTTTGCATAGGCATTTAGTTGGTCACAAAGAAGAAATAAATAAAAAATACTAATTGTCAGAAATATGAGTCCAGGATGCAAACCTTAGGGTTGATAATAAATATTTTGCCCTTGGGGATTCCAATCTTTCTGTAACTAAGTTCATCTGTATCTCTATTGCCAAATCCAGCATAGAATGGATTATAGTCAGATGGAAAAAGTCTTTTGATATCCTGCATAAAAATAATTTTAGGCCATATGTATTATAATGTCGATAAGCAGATGCCTTCCAATAACATTCCCTGTTATACATCACAGTGACATGGTTTTGTGTTCTGGCAGTTACCTCTAAACAAGCAATCTTGAACTCGTGAGGTGCTCTTCTTATCACTTCCATCAGTAATGGGGCCAAACACACAAAATAACAAGTCAGAGACAATGGATTCAAGTACAGATCAATTACATAAATAGTTAAACTCCATGAATTAACAAAAATGAATAGCAGGCTGTCAATAGTTCTCACAAATGATAAAGCAAAGGAATTTGGGTATGATTATGAACAAATAGATAAGAACGAGCTCAAGATATAAGCAGTCACTTCAGTCTATCCGAGTAATTAATAACGAAATGAATAAAACATTGTACATATTTGGGTGAGGAAAGAACTACAAGAGGACGAGTCCTGACACAATGGTAAAGTTGTGTATTGGTGACTTGTTGATCATGGGTTCAAATCCGGAAACAGCCTCTTTACATATGCAAGGGTAAGACTGCGTACAATATCTCTCCCCCTTACCTTCGCATAGCGAGGAGCCTCTGGACAATGGGATACATAGTTTTTTTTTTAAAGAACTACGAGCTTGTTTGTTTTAAAATTAGGTAGACTTTATTTTGATATAATAGATTCTGAACTGTTGGATATATTGAAATGTGTGATTAATCAGTCATAGCTTTTACATTAAAACGTGTGTCACGGTGAGAGTAGTTAATTTTGGGTGTTTCCCAAACAAACACTCCAAATTACATGATACTCACAGCAGTATGCATGACTTAGGAAAGACAGAACCATCAAACCAAAAGCACAGGTGCATAAGCAGAAAGTGAAATCTTTATTATAACATCAACAACCACTACATGAACAACATATTGCAGTATCCATCACAACTACTCTCAGGTTAGAGGTGCCCCACCTTCTCGGTAAAGCGAGGGAAATAATCCATCAGGTGATATAACAACAGGTCCATTTGGTAAGGTTTTTCCATCCTGCAAGCACGCAATGTTAAAGTATTATTACATGATCCCTTCATTGTCAACAATGATGCAATTCCATTTCAGGATAAACAAAACAAATATATCAATAAAAAGAAAACATAATATGAAATTTTTTACTGCCTCTTTCCTCTCCCTAACACACAGAAATGGACACTTAGTACTGAGGCAAGGCCTCAGTAGGGGTCAGCCCCTCTTGATATGAGGCAAGGTCAGAATTACACCCTTCTGGCTCAGATCAGGTGCTTTGCCTTTAGTGCTTTAATGAAATTTTCATGGTAATCAATTTGAAATTCTGATAAGTGTAAAAACAGCTAGCCATCTATGATCCTGCTTTATCACTAAAATTTTTTTACTGTTTATTTGAATATGAATGTTACTTTTCCATGACTAACTTAACCTACATAGAAAATTAATGTAAAATGGGCAAATATTTTACTGCTTTCTTCTTTTTCTAATGCTAATGTCTTCCTTCAAACATGCAATTTTTAGCACCTCCAGTTTCAAGGTTTTTAAACCCCATGGTACCTTAATGTCATCTTTGCCTGTGGCTACCATGAAATGATATCTTAATCAAGCAGCCAAATATGCAGTTAAAAAAAGTAATGTCTTGTGGATATTAAATCAAGATTGATACTCCTCCACAAGACTAGTAAGGTAGTTGATGCCACACAACCATAACATTGAAAAGAAAAGAAAAAACTCATACGTTGATTCCTTGATACAAATACTTCAAAAGCACAATATAATTTTAATGTTGGAAATAAATTGCCATTGATCACAGAAACCTGGTTGTTTAAATACCTGTTTCAGGTTAAGCAAGAAGTTTCTGGTTAGATATGCCTGGACAATTGCACGGGCACTCAAAAAAAGTAGTTGGTATCCATTTTCCTGACATAAAATCCAGATCTAGTATTTAGACATTAATCTTCTTGAGATATAAATCAATGGAACATGGCTTCACCATAACATCATATATGCTAGACTGCATTTTACATTAGATAGATAGTAAAAGTTCTGCTGATAACAAATTAACCAATAAATTTATTTGTATTTTCATTCTAATGGAAAGAAGTATAAGCAGAAATATGGGGCCAATTTATATAAACATATCAAAAGTCACTTATAGGAGAAAGAAATACAAAGGTAAAATGAATCAAACTTTTCCCATAAGCTAAAATTAACTTGGGTTAATGTCTATACACTGACAGTGTAAAATTGTTTTACACGGTCATCCAATCACAAATTACCGTTTGAATCACTTTAAGATAATTATTTTAAAAGTCAACAAACTTACCATATATGATGGGTTGTGATTGGATAACTGTGTAAAACATTTTACATTGTCAGTGTATAACCCTTTTTCTCATATGCACCTCTACTTTTAGAGTAGAAGAAAGAGAATCTCAAAAGTTTAGGTAGACAAGTTGATTTTAACTTATAAAGTTTTATTCAATTTATCTTCTTATTTCTTTCTCCTACAACGTACTGGATCCTAGTCCTCAATTAATAATAATAATAATAATAATAATAATAATAATAATAATTAAGGTAAGGGTTACTCCTAGAGTAAGTCTTGGACACTTAATAAATTTAATAATTTTTCATAGAAAACAAAATTAAGAAATCTAATCTTTGAATCATGTGATTATATATTAAAGGCTGTTGATACCAAAATCAGATAAACTAAACATTCATAGGTATGTAATCTTAAATTCTTAATATTAATATTGATGAAATGCAAAGTGAAACAGGAAAAATAATAAAAGTAAAAGAAAGCAGTAAATGTTGTATTGTATGGTAATGAAAGCAGACTATGGATATTGTACCATCTCAATTAAATGGCTGCAAAAGAGGCAAGTCTCACTAGTTATTAGCCTTCCCATCTACTATGCTTGTTGATTGAGCAAAAATGACTTGACCAGGCTCCAGGTTCATTTGCAGAGCAATCTCAAGTAAAAGCTCAAAGGAGCAGGGTTTAGTTCCTTCTAAAACCCATTTAAATTTATGGGTGCATATATATTTACATAAGATCTATAAAACAAACCTCACTAAATTTTTGCCATCACAATCCCATTCCAATTGAAATGAACATATGTTAGATCTGTGCAAATAAAAATAAAAATAAAAATATATATATATATATATATGCATACCTTAATAGCACAGAAAAGCCTTGCCACTCCAGACTGTGTCCAATCTTTGCCAACTAAAGGCATGAACTGCCCCAAAACATCAGACCTAAAAGGAAAGAAAAAAACAAAGTTTTTATCATGGTTCTCACACCATAATGCAACTCGGCCTTCTACTCCCTCCATAGATTATTTTAACACAACTTCCATCCAGACATGTTTGTCAAATCATCATAACAGCAAATGCAATCATGCTTAACAACCATTTGTCATGCATCTACACTATAGGGGTGTGCATGGTTTGGTTTAGTATATAAAACCAAAACAAATCCAATTTAAAACCAAATATGCAGATTGGATTCTGAATCCAAACTACTTTATTTTTTTCAAAACTAGTTTGGTTTTTTACCAAACAAGATATTAAAGCGATTTATGAACAAAAATTGGGTTTGGTTCAAAACCAGTTTTTAATTCAAAACAGACTTGAAAACCAGTTTTAAAACCAAAACTTATTTTAAAAATGGTCCAAAGCTGATATAAAAATAATTTTAAAAATGAATTCTTATAACAAAAATGGGTATAACCGGTTTTAGTTAAAAAAACTAATTGGATTAAACCAAAACCAGTTTTTAAAAAATAAATAACCAAACCATTTGTGAAGAATTAAACCAGTTTGGCTTAAAAACTGTTTACATTATTTTTAATTTTAAATGTGTTTGGTTTAAAATTAACTTTTTTTTTCAAAGCCCTAATCTATATAAATAACAGACAAATTTGGTATGGGAAAAAGTTTCTACAAGAAAACATCCTTGTGCAATCCGTAAGACGTCCCATTAAGAAGCTATGCCATAGGAGAAATAGAGTTAGGCACAATTATTGTGCAGCCGCCTCTGTTAATGAGGCTTGGAAGGAGTCACTTTTGGACAAAGTTGTAAGAAGTTAGAGGAGTGACCGGGATCTCAAAGTCCTGGATATCTGTAACTAACTAACTAACTACCCATTCATATTTTATCTACTGTTTGAAGTCATTGTTCCAAAAAGGAGCCATCAATAAAGGTAGTTTCATTCTTTCTCTATCTACCTTTTCCTATCTGATGCAGTCCCTAACACAACCATCATGGCTAGACAATGTAAAAAAATAAAAACGACAATTTTGCACAATATTTAGTCAAAGGATCAGCAACAGAGTTTTAAAAGGATGTGCGCAGACTAATGACAGATGCTTTGGTTCATCCACTCAGAGTAAAAGTCATTTAATGCACCATAAGCTTATACAAAGCCTGACTCTATGACAACGAACAACTAGAAATATGAAACTTCATACATTCAAAGCAGATCCTGACCCTCTTCTATATTGTCTTGCACTTTGTAACAGTCTCAATAGCATAAAAAAAAATGGCAATATGGACACATACAGGGATTTCATATAAAGTATACATCCACTTAAATGGAGAACAGAATTGTAAAGAAAAATAGCAATGGTCAAATAGCCTTACTTTGTAATAGTTCCATCAACGTCTGAAATTACAATTCTCGCATTCCACTTCCATAAATAAATATGAGCATCAACCTGTTATGTAATTAAAATTTATCTCTTAAACAAAATCCAACCACTGGTAAACTTAATACAGGAACTTAGACAGTCAATGAATGTCAAAAACCTGTTGTGTTCCGAGAACCCTTGTAGAGAAACTGAAGGTTACCAAATTTTGACCCTCTTTGAGATTTAAGGATGCTATCTGCTCGGTAGTGGGAACATTTGTTCTTAGAAATTGCTTATGAGGAGATCCCTGGGTAGTGGATGCTGGAGTTGGTTCTATCAGAGATCTAGACTCAGAATCTAGAAATACCTCCCCATTTGATGAGTTGATATTAGTATGCTCAAATGTTTTGACCTTTCGAAAAGGAATAGGCCAAAGTCTCCATCTGCGTCCAGACGAAGATGATCCCAGATCATCATCCCTAGACTTCAATGCATAATCCTGTTCCACAGGAATTGTATCTTTGGACTCAACAAGTAAATCTAAACTATAAACAGCCATTCCAAGAACAAGAGGAGCAGCCTTTTCCCACGTCATGTACTTCTCTTTAAACCTGATAACAAGATTTTGATTTTTAATTATTGATGGAGCAGAACTTGAGAAGTCAACTATGGATATGCGATGTGCTTCAAACGCTTCAGCAGCAGCTACTGAACCCATGCCCACCTTAAGTTCATGACCACAAAGGGAGATCTCAAATCCTGCATATTACAATATGAATGAAAGTAAATAAACAGTCCATTAATATAAAATAAATAATTGCCGAATCCAAGTGCAACTCATTTGCAGCACTGGTCTTACCCAAACCCAAATGACTTTGATCCCCTTTATTTGAAGTTTCTGTTTGAGGCTCCACCACCTCACTTGTAGCCCTAACATCTTTGAGTGCAGGGGTTTGTTGATTATCATCTAATTCATCATTTGATACTGACTTGTCAACGTGTTCATCATTCTGTTCAGTATCAGTAGTGACAGAATGAGAGCCAGAAGCAGTTTCAACTCCTCCTGATGCATTTTTCTCAACCTCTTGAGTTTCCAACTCTGATTTCGGAGATCTATGGCCATTAGAAGAAGTAGAACCACTAGGAGGTGATAACTCATCACCGTTTTTAGATATTGCAATGCCCTCCTGTTCATTTTCATCAACTGCAGGACGACTTGCATTAGATTCCTCAGTTGAATTTTGAATCTTCAATGAAGAACCTATATTTTGTAAATCAGCATTTCCAGCCTGCTGACCAAAATCTTGTAGCTCCAAACAACTTTTGAAAACATTCTCCCTCTTGATACCTAATGCAGCCTCTTCTGAATCAGTTTCCATATGATCTTCTTGATTTTTAATCTCCAAGGTATCCTGTGCTAGACAAATATGTGCCTCCTCTCCTTGACAAACTTCAAGCAAAAGCTTAGAAGTATTATCATCACCGTTAGTGTCGCAACGTCTAGATTGGACATTAGTTGTTTGAGCACCCAACTGATTAATATAATCAGCAGCCCAAGCACTTTCACCAGTACTAAACTCTCCGTTGCCTTCACATAAGTCAGTCTCTTCACCTGGTCCCAGATGAAATTGAGGAGTTTTTAACTGCACATTCTCCTCAGCCTGCTCTGATTCTGAGATAGGGGCAGTCAATATATGACCATCAACACTCACCAAGACCATCTCTGGATGTGAACCCTGTGACTCCCCAAAATTGTCTCCGTCTAGGCTCTCGTACGAATTAGACTCATATTCCGACAACTCAACTGAATCTGCTAAAGAAGATCGATCATCTGAGAATTCAAAAAACCTCCTATCAACATCAGATTCTGCCCTTTGAAGTTGAGGCAAAACCAAGGAATCACTCTCATCTTTCAACCGAAGCACCCCAGAATCCGAGATGCTATGATCAAGTCTATGAACATTACTCAAATAGCCATTCTTTTTGTCAATAGAATCTTGAACAGCCTCAATTGAATCAACTACTTTATCATCATCCACCTCCTTCAAAAAATAAGCCTCCCCTGAATTGTCAAGATACATGTGAAAATTGGCCTCAACACCATTAACATTTATCCTAACAAACTTCTCCGCACCTTTGAGAACACCCTGAAATTTACCAAACCGAACATACCAAGGCGTGCTTCGAAATGTCCCATCTTGTTGCTGAACAACAATCACATCAACAGCCCCACCAAAGGGGTGAAAAGGGGTAGCAACTGAGTACACACCTTGAGTTATCAAGCTTCCAACTTTGCCTACCACATTCATTTTTTTTTTCTTTTCCAGAGAGAGACCAAAAAACAAAATAGACCTCAAAATTTAACCTTGCTTCCAAACATAACCAACCCCAACGGCATACATAAATTATTCCTCCAACTTTTTTTCTGTTTCCACTGATTACGGTTCCTGATCAACAACACCACTGTATGACAAACACAAATATAACTTACTTATAAATAAAAATAAAATTAAAAACAACAAATTTAACAAAAACATAAATACATAATGACCAATTTAATGTACCAAAAAAAAGACTTTTCCCACCCATATAGAGAAAAATGAAAGGGTAGGACTGAAAATCCAAAGTTGAAAACAGAAAAATCAATATAGAAAGAGGGTACTTACAGATTCATTAAAAAAAAAAAAAAAAAAAAAAAAAACTGGAGACTCAAAAAACTGATGGCGATTCTGGTTTTTCTTCTCTTTCTTTTATGTAATGTTGTTCTTAAAAATTGTTGCTTTAACCCTTTGATGTTCTGAACCCTCCACCTCCTTCTCCAAGGTCGTTATCAATTTTTTTTCGTGGAGGCTTCGAAGTTTGAAGTTCTGAAGGATTTGGATACCAGAAAAATCCCGGTTTCAGAACCAAACCTTTTTCACTCCACCCATTAAATAGTTACTTCCCACGATGACTATAATCCTCAATCATTCCATTTTCGCAGCCATATTACGGGACTTACTGCGGCGAATAATATGTAAATAACGAATCGTGCGCGGGGCTTTCTGGTCATTTTCCTTGGTTTTCGTGCTTCAGCATGGACGAACCACAACACCGACCACCCAGTGGGCTTGCTTGAGACTTGTTAACATAGCATTGATTAAAAAAAAAATCTGATTATTTAAACTTGAATATAATTCCATTAATTAAAATTTAAGAATACTTTAATATTTTTTTACAATACAACTAAATTATAAATTGAAGAAATGTAAAATTAGAATTAAGATTTATTTTATAATGTACATTTTGAAATAATATTATTAATGTAAAAATGTTTTCCTGTTATATAAAATGTTGTTAATTAAATTAGAAAGTGTTATTATTAACATAAGATTATTAAAAGTATAATTCTTATATATATATATATATATATATATATATATAAGTGTTGTTACCAGTGTTCCAAGCAACTCTAACCCAGCTACATTGTTTTACATTGCAGAAATCTCTACAATGTCTTGGAATATTGAGGGTGAGAGGTTATGATCTTTACTATAGATATATTGTCAATAGTTGATTGAGAATAATAGAGAATCTTATGTGTTTTTAAGGTGATTGGGAATGATCCAACCAACCTAGGATTGTCTTTCTAATATTAATGAGGTCGCCTTGATCCGTCCTTCTTCACTTCTATAAGTCCACTAAGAGTTTGTAATGTTAAACTTAATGGATCACGAGTATAATGTTAAACTCTATCTTTATGTTTAGATTTAAACTTATTAAAATTCATTTCAAATTGAGATATATTAAAAAAAGCAAGAAGGATCTACTAACATATTATTGATTTAAGTGAAATTAGTCTTAAATTTAATAAATAAGATTTTAAATTTAAGTTTTGTGAATAATAAAAATATGATTATGAAAAACTTTTCTAAAATTGTCTATTAGGTTCTTCAGTAAAAATCAATCATTAATAAAATTAATAAATATTTTATACTGATAACATAATAAAAAGAAATAAAAAATGTAAGAATAATCTTAAATTAACATCAAATTTAATTGTTTGAGTAGGATATATAAGTATTATAGATCCATAAGAATGTGTTTCATTCTTCCAAATAAAAAGAATATGAAGATAAATTAATGAAACAAGACGATTTATAAACACCCATGACCATGAGTATGACTAATCCATCAATCCGGTTATGCTGCGAAGGTTTATTCTCGTTTCTCTTTCGGAATATTACTAATTTTATACTGTAGCTTGTTTGGGACTTTTGACAATTTTTAAATACGCACGCGTTGAGCACGTGATGCGTTTGGTGACGGTTTATATGTATAAAAATAGCTTTTATATACTCACTATAACTAGTAATTTCAGTTTTTTCCTAGCGGTTCTAATTATAACCTCATCTTCATCTTTATTTATCCATCTGAGTAAAATACGACTTATTTGATTAGTAATTTTGAGAGAAATAGTAAACTTTAGAACAAAACATTATATAATTTCTTACTGTGTCAATTTATAATTCTCAGTCGTTGAAATTCATCATCAATACAAAATAATGGTTAAAGATAGATATTATCATTCTTTTTATCTTTCGAACAAATAAAAATGATTGAAGTGGATATGATAAAATAGAATGAATTGAGACAATATCTTGTAAGTATATAATTATTTTAAATAAATTCATTATTTCTTTATTTTTCGATCGCACAAAAAAAAAAAAACTAAAGCAGATGAGAAAACAGCTTGGAATTATAAATTATTTAACGGGTGCCACATTGCCATGTTTTATGTTTCTCAATGTACATATGCCAATTATGATGATAATTTAGAAGACGTTTTGTTTTCTTCTATTTAAGTTTTCCATATTGTCATTGTATAGTCTCTCCGTTGGCCGAACTATTAATGTAGTACGTACGATTTATCTAGAAGTATGGCATGATATTTTTATGTAAAGAAATAATAAATACTATTTTTTGTTTACAACATCATTCATCATAAATCACGTATAATAATTTTTTATTAATTTATATAACAACTATTTTAATAACTGTACAAAGGTTTATTTTTATTAGTTGATAATATAAAAAAATTATACTCACAATATATGTTAATTAGATTATTTGTATTTAACTTTTCATTGGAAATATTAGTTTTTTTTTTATCTATCTTCAGTTTCATTTAATATAAAAAATAAAAGAATGTTAAATTTCACGTGTTTAATAGACATGTGTTACTAGTGTAAAAAGAAATATATTATTCTTGATATAATTTTTAAAATAATTCTTAAAAATCAATAAATTTATTATATAATAATTTATAATTAAAAAATAATGTAAAAAAATCTTTATTCAAGGTGTACAAAGAAAGAAAAACGTGTTCCTCTTTATATGTTTGATTTCATCAAAGAAAAAAACTTCATTAAGTTTTCCATCTCTCTAATTTAGTGTTTTTATTTTTATTTTTCATATTTGTAATTGAGGCAAAAATAATTTTGCGAAAAGATCATCATCTTTTTTTCTTTCACTTTAATTTTTATCCATTGAATTTGTATTAAAATACGTGTATAATATTTATAACTTCAATCCAAAGATGCAGTTACTTCTAAACCTTTTATTTTGTGGGTTTTAAGGGTAAGAGAGCTTACCATTCTGGACTTGTTGGTTCATTAACACATGCCTTTAGACTCATTTACAAAGCTTCTACCTTTAGTATTATTTTTTTCATTTTAATCCATGAGATTCTATTTATGAGTTTCTCATTGGATTATTTAAATGTGTTTTCTCATTATTTTAATGTTTAAAAATATTTCAGTTTTCTTCTACTTACAACGATGATTTCATGAAAATAGAAATTTTGTTTGGCTTGATTTGAAGTTTTTGGTTTTGGGGTAGAGACTACAAATATCATGTGTGACTGATGTTAATCCAATGATATTCTGGTTAAATATATTATTTTATTATTTGTAGAGTCTGGTTTGATTTGAAGTTATTATGTGACATAATTTTTTGTAGCATGACTTAAAATGTCATTTTCCTGAATATATTGCATTATTAGTGATTACTACTAGGTTGTTTGGGAATTATTAATGCATGTATAAAATAGTTGAAAACATCCAACGTGTTCAGGATTAATTAAATTGAATAAAAAATTGGAATGAGACCTCTGCAATTTGATAATATGATGAAGAAATATTTAAAATAGATAAGAATCCATGGATCATTCAAGATAACTCCGCCCAAGTGTCATGACAAACTAAAAGCCGTTTGGAAAAGCCAAACTTGACATAGTCGTAACCGCCGCAATGCATTTCAAAGTCACATCTTTACTGATTAGTAGACAAATGTTAAATTAAAAATATAAAACAACATAGTATATACTATATATATATATATATATATATATATATATATATATATATATATATATCCAGTTTTCGACTTTTTAGTAGTTTTAAAACACTGGTTAACTTAAATCATTCCAACAATCACCAAACCGTGGAAGTTATGATGAGCAAAATGCTCTTCAATATCGGCGTCTTAACCGTCGTCGTCGTCCTCCTCCTGGTGTCCCCCTCCACGGCGGAGATCAAAACCATTACCATAACCTCCGACACCCGATCCCTAATCCTCTTCGAGAAATTCGGGTTCACCTACCCAGGCCGTGTGGAGATTGCGGCGTCGTCGGTGTCCGTGGTGGCGCCGTCGTCGTCGCAACTGAACCTCTCGTGGCTAGGGTTCTTCCTAATAAGCGAAAAATCCCTCCTCCAAGTTATAATAGAAATGGAACAAAACCCTACTTTCTGCATCCTCAATTCCCCTTACACCTCTCACCTCTTCACCTTCCTCGATCTTCCTCCCCCTCCCGCTACCTTCAACCGTTCTTACCCCGTCACCGTATCCGACGAATACAGCCTCTTCTTCGCAAACTGCGTCCCCGAGAGCTCCGTCTCCATGGAAATTCACACGGAGTTCTTCAACCTCAACCGCGACGCTTCCCGCAACTACCTCTCCTCCGGCCAAACCAACCTCCCTTCCCTCTTGTTCCTTTTCTCCTTCGTTTACTTCTCCTTCTTCCTCGCCTTCTCTCTCTATCCTCGCCACGTCAGCAAGCGCTCCCTTGACAGGATTCACCTCTTGATGCCCCAACTCCTCCTCGCGACGGCTCTCAGCCATCTCTTCGCCGCACTGGACATGCACTACGTAAAGCTCACCGGCACTCACGGTTGGGATGTGTTCTTCTTCAACTTTGACCTCATTCGGGTCGTTTTGCTCTTCAGCGTGGTCGTTTTGGTGGGGACTCGTTGGACCTTCCTCCACCCCCTCGTGCGGGAGAGGGGGAAGAAAGTGCTCTTCCTAGTTATCCCGCTTCAGGTTCTGGCGTGTTGTGCTTACAGTGTTGTTCACGATACTGGACCCTATATCATAAATTGGGTTACATGGAACCATGTTTTCTTGCTCCTCGACCTCATCTCTTGCTGTGCCGTTGTTTTCCTTGTTGTTTGGTCCATGAGATTACTCAGGAAAATTACCGAAGGCGAGCCTGAAGCAACTATGAAGAATTACTTGTATAAGTTTAGCCTTATCAAGCGGTTCCACCTCGTTGTCATCGGCTACTTGTTTTTCACGCGCTTTGTCATGTTTGCGTTGAAGACAGTTCTTTCGTATGAGTATCAGTGGGTGAGTAATCTGGTCGAGGAGACTGCTACTCTCGTGTTTTGCATTGTCATGTTCTACGTGTTTGGCCTTATTGAGAACAATGAATACTCTGTTTCTGTGATCGGTGACGAGGAAGAACAAGTGTCCGACATGGTTGTTAAGGAATAAAAATACCCAATAAGAGATGAATACTGCATTTTATTTGATCATGTTATATATTATTATGAACCCTTGGATTAATATGAACGGATGGGATTAAAAGCTATATTAAAGTCATATTCAAAAGGAAAATAGCCAAAGTATTATTATAGCGTGCTTTTTTTTTGTGTGTGAAATACTGTAGCGTGCTTGGACTACTTTACTAATAGTATTTTAGATTATTCATTAATATATGCTTAACTTTTATAATTAATATTATAATAAATAGATAGTTTTAAATATATAAATTATATTAAAATTAAATTTATAATAAATAAATATTTTTAAACATATAAATTATATTTTAAATTTACGATATTGTAATACAATATTATTTCTATTTATTGACATATTATTTAGAATTCAATTAGAAATAAAGACAAGAAAGATAAATTAAAAGAAATAAGTTGTTAAGAAAATGTTTTCATACAATAAGAAATCCTAAAAACTCTTTCGTTCAATAATAATTCCTACTAATGCTTTTATATTCTTATAAGTTTTTAAATTAATTATTCCCTTCAAATATATTTTTAGTTTTACATTTAAATTTAATTTAATTTAACAATTATGTCAAAAATTATTCTCAGTCATTTCAAATACTACTCACACTACACCACGAAACACATGAACAATTGATATGAATTTCATCATTTAAGTTTTGAATATATAATTACTTTAAATACTTAAAAGTTGTATCGTTTATAGTCATTATATTTAACTCAATCAAAATTAATGTCTCCAATAAAAGATCATTATGATTTAGAGAATTTTTTTTTCTTTATCCATATACTTATTTTTCTTAAAAAAATAGTCTCTTTTAAGTTATATATTTTTATTTCTAAATTAAGTTTTGATATATTTTTAAATAAATTTGTTTATACTTAAAAATAATATTGTATAAAAATATAAACAATTTATTATAAACCTAAAATATACTTTACACGTTTACAATATTTTTATTATAAATTTAAATTCTAAAAATAAATATTTATTATAATAATAATTTAAACTTATATGAAATAGTCCGTCTAATCACAGTAAAACTCCCTTGTCTTTTGTATATAATTTATAACTTCTAATCCTACCCATCTATAAAGATCCAAGGGCTCAAAATAAGCTGGCTGGAGACCATGGTGCAGGGGAAGATCCGCATCCCCACATATAGGTGGTGTCGTTGTGAACTTGATTTTAAAATTTCTTAATTAATACTATTAGATGCAAATATAAAATCTTTCTATAAATGTGATAAAAAAAAGGTCAACTATTATATTTTATACACATGTATTTTCTAAAAATAAAATAAATACAAAATTCATATGAACTCGTTTTCTTTTCAATAATACTGTTAGATGGATATATTATTAAAACATTTTTAATGGTAAATTTTACATTGTATGAAGTAGGATTAAAGATTTTTCAAATATCTTTCTCATTTTTTTTATTCTTTAGTGATAAATCTCATTTTGAGATATTAAGGAAGAAGAAATTTTTTTTATTTTTTTTAATAATATGCATATTTTCATGATTCTTTTACAATAACACATCCTTCATGTTAGATATCTCTTCATCTCCTTAGGAGATACAGTGAAGATCAGATATTGAGCTCAAAATTCTTTTTTAAAATCTAACATTAAAAATATTATGAGAAATCTCGTAATTTGTTATTAATTTTTAATTAAGAATAAAATTCATAAGTAATTTGTAGCTAATTAACTATAAATTAGCTACCATACTTATATTTTCCTAGTTAATATTGAAAATCAAAATTATTATTAATATCTATTCAATATCTTCAATTAAATATCATTTTCCTAATTACACTTCTCGTTAATTCCGTATTCTCTCGCTCTCACTTGCAGTCATCACACGCGGGAAGAGAGGAACGGGCTCTGAAGGTTGAGTTGCGAAGGCTACGTTTTGCATTTTTCCAAGGTTAGGTTTACACTTCTCGCGTTCATCGCTCACTCACTTGCGCACGCTCGTGTTCTCTTAATTTCGTTCGCATTGTCAATTTCGTGATCCGTTCTCCGATGAATGTCGTTCGTGTTTCATTTTCTCTTTCTCTCCATACTCGTGTTCTTCTCGGAATTGGTTTCACTATGATTGATTGAACTGATTGTAGGGTTCAATTTCTGTTCCAATTTAATCACATGCAAAATATTTCAATAATCTTAATTATGAAACATTTAACCTTATATAATAATTGTATAAAACTACATTCATTTATTTTTAACTATATTTATGTAAGTAATTAGCCACGGATGTTAGCATGAACATTGGGTGTAAAATTTCAGCACTGAGACGAATATCAGTACGTACTGGACAAAGACTTGATCGAAAAATAAACACCATAAATTTGAAAGAGTTTTGTTATTTATTTTATTTGGTTATTGACAATTTAAAGAAGAAGAAAAACATAAAATCAATAGTTAAAAAAAAAAAAAAAAAACAGAGTAGCTTCCAAAAACACCATAAATTGGTACGTAACTCCGCCCAAGTGTTTGATCATACTCATAAGACTCAACCGCGTTGCTTGGTAGTAAGCACTTGTTTTCACTTTGCATTCCAAAGACTCATATTTTGGACAAATTAAATTTAGAAAATATTTAAAGACTGTAGGCACTGTATACAGTTTTCGTGTAGTTAAACACAGAAAACATTGGTTGACTTCAATAATAGTTACTACATCCAAACTCTTATTCCTCCAACAGCGGTGGTTATGACAAGGCCAACGAAGTCATTCTTTTAGGCCTCCATCCAAACTCTTAAACTCTTAGTTTATAAATTTATACTTAAAAATTTATTCACTTAAAATCTTTAATTTGCTATTTTTTTTTATAAAACATTTTCATTTTTATATTAAATATATTTAAAAATATTGTTGAAGAATGAAAATTAAGAATGGAAATTAATATTATATTAGAATAAGACACAAATATAAAACTTGGCTTAAATCTTAAAATTTATAGACACCACCATGTAATCAGCATTCCAACACATCGAATATGAGCGGAACAGGCTTCACCACTGGCGTTGTAGCCCTCCTCCTCCTTCTCCACGACGGAGATCAAAACCTTCACCATACCCTCTGAACACCCGACTCGTGATCTTGCTAGAGAAATTCGGGTTCACCTACCCAGGCCACATGGCGATCGCGGTATTGTGGGTTTTTGTGATAACGTCGACATCGTTACAAGCGGACCCTTCACGACTAGGGTTCTTCCTTCTAAGCGAAGAATCACTCCCACAATTCCTAACAGAAATCCAACAAATCAACCCTACCTTATGAGTGTTGCACTCCCTCTACTTCAGGCGCCTCTTCACCTTCCGCCACCTCTCTCCCCCTCCCTTAACCTCCTTCAGCCGCACCTACCCCGTTAACTCACCCAGCCAATATACCTTACTCTTCGCAAACTCCATCCCCAACACCTCTGTCACCTGACCATCCACACAGAGTTCTACAACCTCAATGATGACAGTTCCCGCAACTACCTCTCCTCCAACCACACTAACCTCACTTCCCTCTTTTTCCTTTTCTCCTTCGCTTATTTCTCTTTCCTCGCCTTATGGCTCTACCTCTACCACGTCAGCAAATACTCCCTTCATCGGATTCACCTCTTAATGGTCTCGCTCCTCCTCGTAAGAAGTCTCTACCTTTTATGCACCACCGTGGACAAGCACTTCGTCAAGCTCATTGGAACTTCTCACGGTTGGGACATTCTTTTCCTCCTCTTCCATTTCATCAGTGTCGTTTTGCTCTTTGCAAGAACTCTTTACCTTCTCTTACGTTGTTGTTCACTCGTTTACTTGAATCCTCTGGCCTTAGAGTCAGGTCAACGATCCTTTCTTTTCCATTCCATTTTCCAAAAATCATTGCTCCAAAATGTGCAAAACCGCCTTCACCACCGGCGTCTCCACCCTCCTCCTCCTCTTCTTCCTATCTGTTTCTCCTTCAACATCGGAGATTAAAACCCTCACCATAACCTCCGACACCCGCCCCATAATCCTCTTGGAGAAATTCGGCTTCATCCACTATGGCCATGTGTCCATCGTGGCCTCCTCCGTCTTCGTGGTTAGGATTGTGCAAAAGAATCCATATCCATAAAATAATCCACTGTAAATCCATTTAAATGAATTAGTTTCATATCCAAATCTAGTTTTTTGGATTTTAAATCCAATCGAATTAATTGGATATAGATTAGATATTTGTTTGGATTTAATTTTCAAATCCAATATAATTTTTTGAACAATGACAACTAGATTTTTTTGGCCAACTTTATTAGGAGCCATTTTGGTCGATGTCGTCTAGAGTTATTTTGGTCGACCTCAACTAATAATAATTTTAAGCCGTCATTGATTGAACTCATTCTTCGGTTAATGTTGGTAAGGGTTTTTTAGCCAACTTTGGTTGAAACTATTTTTTGGCCGATGACATCCAAAGTCTTTTTGGGCGACATCAATTGAGACTATTTTTTAGTCGACATCAGCTAGGTTTTTTGTCAATGTTTGTTGAGATTATTTTTTTTATCAACGTTAAGTAGGTTTTTTGCTTGACGCTGACTAGGGTTTTTTTGGTCGACGTCATATAAGACTATTTTCTGGTCGACATCGGTTGAAAAACATCATTGACCAACATCGGCCAAAAAACCTCGTTGACGTCGGCCAAAATATTTCTCCAATTGACGACAATCGAAAAAACTCTAGTTGATGTGAACAAAAAATATGTCTAGCTAACGTCAGCCAAAAGAAATAGTCATGGTTAATGTTAGCTAACAAATCCTAGTTGTTGCCAACAAAAATATAGTTTCAACCAGTGTCACCAAAAAAATCTAGTTAATGTTGACCAAAAAATAGTCATGACGAATGTTGGCAAAAAAATATCAACGACCGGCATTGGCCAAAAACAACCTTATCGATATTATCCACAAAAATCCTAACCAACGTCGACCAAAAACTAGTCGCGATCGATGTTGATCGAAAAATCCCTAGTCAATGTCGGCCAAAAAATATCACCGACCAACATTGACTAAAAACCTAGCTGACCTTAACCAAAAAGTAACCATATCTAAGATCGACCCAAAACATCCTTGACCAATGTCGACCGAAAATGCACTGACTGATGTCAGCAAAAAAAATAGTTCTGGTTGATGTCGGTCCAAAAATGTGTGGACCGATTTTCTGTCGAAATTGCCTTAGTTGAGGTAGGCAAAAAATACACTAACCAAGATCGATCGAAAATAGTCTTGACCAATGTCAGTTGTAAAAAAAAATCTTTATAACATTTAAGTGGATACAAATTGGATATGACCAAATTCATATCCATCTAAATGGATTAGATTTTGAATCTAAATTATTTTTTTAAAAAAATATGGATATAAATTTAAAATCTAATCCATTTAAATAGATATAAATTGGATATGAATTAGATTTTTAAAAATTTAATCTATACCCACCCCTATTCGTGGTGATATCAGGTGGGTCCCAACTTGATCCTTCCCTGTTAGAGTTCTTCCTATTGAGCGAAATGTGCCTCCTCCAAGGCAGACAATATAAAATATAAATATACTCTAGACTAAAAAATGTTTGATAATGTTATTGCTCAAATTGTCTCCCCTTGAGTCACAATATACTCAGCTCTTATCGGGTTACTGATTATTGTTATTTCATCTTAGTTTTCTGTAAGATTTGTTGGTTGGACCAAGCTCGGCTTAGTTTAATCTAACCTATCGGCTTAATTTATAAATGGAATTCAAAATAGTGCTATATACTATATAGAGTTCAAAAATTGTCAAACCCCTTCATGACACGTTCAAACTCCGAATTTGAAAAATGTGACTTTTCTTTCCAAAATTTAATTATTATTATTATTATTATTATTATTATTTATTTGCGTCATTTTTAAATTATTTGCGGATAGTAAACTAGTCTCATATTCATTAATCTTGAAAAAAATACATAAATTATAATATGTCATTAATAAAAATTTCTGGATCATAAAATGAATAAATTTCACTTTTTTTATCCCTCTTGGATCAATAAACCATCCTAACAGGTGTAGGATGTTGCTATTCTTAATCTCAGTTTGCTATTCTTACCGCTAACCTTTTAAATGCAAAGGACACTTTTGTCCTCTTGTCGTTTCCTACACCCCCTTCTCCATCCCCTTTCCCTCACTCCTCACTCCTCACTCTCAGAATTCCTACTTCCCCTCACTCTCAGAATTCCTACTTCCCTTCCCCTTTTCTTTTTTAGTTTATTTTATTTTTAACTTTTAAATTTAACGAAATCAAGATTTAATTGTGTAAAAATATACACCGGATCATGATTTCATTTTATACCTTGATCTTAATTTAATTGTGTAAAAATATACACCGGATCATGATTTAATTGTGTAAAAATATACACCGGATCATGATTTCATTTTAATTATGTAATTTCTTGACACTACCTCAAGCAACAATTTCAAATTGCTATTTGGATCCAGTTTTTCCTTGTCATGTGATACGGTATCACGTCAAGTTGAAGTAGCAATCTTTGATTGCTGATTAATCTAGCATGGCAGATTAAAAAATTACACACATAAGAAGCAACAATTTCTATTATATATGGGGATTTTGTGGCCTGATATCCTATTTTAAAGACCACAAAAGTCAAATCTTAAAGCAATTTCTTTTACTTCTTTATATTTTTCTTGTTGTTGTACTTCTTTTTTTTTTTTTTTTTTAAAATTGTTGTTACATTTCTGTCAAATGCTATTGAATATTTGAATTGAAATTTTTCTGGAATATTAATTCTTTAGGGTAAAATATTAATTTATTTTGTGAATTGTTAGTTTTATTCAGATTAAACAAATTTATTTAGTTCTTTTGTAATTTTCTCACTCTAGGAGGCTTTTTTCTTAAGGTACAGTTACATTATTTTTTAATGTTTTTCGTGATTTTTAGTTTGGGCTTCTAGCCCCTTGTATTACCAAGAAAAGAAGTTACACTAATTTTAGTAGCAACCATAATTATTTTTGCAATTTCCTTAGTTTTTAGTAGCAATCAAAAATATTTTTATAACTTGATGCAACCAACAATTTCTGCTTGTTGTTTCGGCACACACAATACACGTGTCAGTGGATATCGAAACTAGCAATTATCGCCTGTCGTATCTTCTTACTACCTCAAGTAACTATCCATTTTTGTTGTTTCATAGCGTATCATTTGTTCCTTATCAGTCATCATATCGTGTTTAACAACTATAGCTTTGTTTTACAAATTCCCAACATTGAAAACACAATTTGCAATTGCTGGTTCACGTGAAAGCAATATCCTCATTCTCAAATTTTTCTGACAAAGAATTACATGGAATTGTGGAAATGAAACAATACGTCAAAATTATTAGTGCATCTGCTCCTTAGTAAAAAAAAAAAAAAAAACAGATCCATATCAATAATATATTTTAAAACAGACCCATTTCAATAATAAGTTTATAAAAGAGACCAAAAAAGGATCAAGTATTAGAAAAATTATTAATAAAATACTATAGAAAAATTAATTGCAAGACTTCGAGTGTACTATTGACTATGCAGCCGGAGCAAGACTTTGGGCCATACTAATAATAGCCCAATGCAAAATATGGGCCCCTCCAACAGTCCCTTCCGCGTATATTGAGCAAGAACAAGAAAAATCATTAACTCCGTCAGGGAAACACGAGGACTTAAAAGACACGACGTCGTTTAAGAAACGCCAAATCCTCCACATCGCAATCATCGCCACTGCAACCGTAGTATTTTGCCTTCCAGCACACTCCAACAACAACTCGTTTACTTGAACGATTGAACGCTTGAACCCTCTGGTCAGCGATCTTCTCCTTCCCCTTCTTCGTGCATTCCAATTCGCAACAATTCACCGCTCCGAAATGGCCAAAACCGCCTCCACCACCGCCGTCGCCACCCTCCTCCTCCTCTTCTTCTTCATTTCTCCTTCAACCGCAGAGATAAAAACCCTCACCATAACCTCCGACACCCGCCCCATGATCCTCTTGGAGAAATTCGGCTTCACCCACACCGGCCACGTGTCGATCTCTGTCTCCTCCGTCTTCGTGTTGGCCTCAGGTGGGTCCCAACCCGATCCCTCCCGATTAGGGTTCTTTCTCCTGAGCGAAGAGTCCCTCCTGCAAGTCCTGATCGAGATCCAGCAAAACCCTAGCTTCTGCGTCCTCGACTCCCGCTACACCATGCACCTCTTCACCTTCCGCGAACTCTCTCCTCCACCCTCCGCCTCCGCCAACCACACCTACCCCGTCACAATCCCCAACGAATACTCCCTCTTCTTCGCCAACTGCGCCCCCGAAACCTCCGTCTCCATGCTCGTCCACACCGAGCTCTACAACCTCGACGCCGACTCCGAGCACTCCCGCGATTACCTCTCCGCCGGCCAGACCCAACTCCCCACTCTCTACTCTCTCTTCTCCTTCGCCTACTTCGCCTTCCTCGCCCTCTGGATATACGTCTGCTACTCCAACAAGCTCTCCCTCCACCGGATCCACCTCCTCATGGGAGCGCTCCTCCTCATGAAAGCCCTCAACCTCCTCTCTGCCGCCGAGGACAAGCACTACGTCAAGGTCACTGGTACCCCCCATGGCTGGGATGTCCTCTTCTACATCTTCCAGTTCTTCCGCGTCGTCCTCCTATTCACCGTCATCGTCCTCGTCGGCACCGGCTGGTCCTTCCTCAAACCCTTCCTCCAGGAGCGCGAAAAGAAGGTCCTCATGATCGTCATCCCTTTACAAGTCCTCGCCAACGTGGCCTCCGTCGTCATCGGCGAAACGGGGCCCTTCATCAAGGATTGGGTAACTTGGAACCAGGTTTTCTTGCTTGTCGACATTATCTGCTGCTGCGCCATCATTTTCCCTATTGTCTGGTCCATCAGATCGCTCAGGGAAACCTCCAAGACTGACGGGAAGGCCGCGAGGAACCTCGCCAAGTTGACCCTCTTCAGGCAATTTTATATTGTTGTCATTGGGTACTTGTACTTCACCCGCATTGTGGTCTTTGCGTTGAAGACCATTGCTGCTTATAAGTACCAGTGGGTGAGTAATCTAGCCGAGGAGGCCGCCAGCCTCGCGTTTTATGTCATCATGTTCTATATGTTTAGGCCTGTGGAGAGGAATGAGTACTTTGTGCTCGATGAGGAGGAAGAAGAGGCCGCCGAGATCGCGCTCAGGGATGAAGAATTTGAGCTTTGAAAGAATGAAATAGTTTCGCTTTACCGAATATCAGGTTCTTCAATGACTTTGCTGCTCTACTTGCTAGTTGCTGCATCTGCTGTTTAGAGATGTGTTGATACTGGAATACTGTCTGTATGTTTTGTTTTATTTTGTTTTCTTTTGCAATTCTGATAAATGTATTGTGCGGGATAGAAAAAAGTTTGATAATGTTCTCACTCAAATGCCACTTTAACTAGAGGATCTGTACTGTACCGTACACACTCAGTTGTTACTGGGTTATTTTGTTACTCTGATCATTCTTCATTTAACTGAATTTTACTTGATGTTTGATTCTATTGTATGGACAGAATGAATACTGTACAATTCTTAGTTTATCAACTTCTTTTCACAAATCACAACCACAATCTTGCTTGCTGTGAGCAATTACATATTGGTTTGTGTGAAATAGGATGTCTTGCAGTTTTGTTTTCTGTCTTCTCTGACAAAAAGCCTTCCTGTTATAATTCATAGTGTTGAGTGATTTTTAGTTTTAATTTACAAGGTCTGTGATGTTTTCTTATCAGTGCACTATGGTTTCATTCATGGATGACTTGGAGAATTGATGTTTAGAGCAAGTGAAGCATGCAATTGAACAGAGTGCTGCCTGGATCCATTTTTCTTTTACTAAATGAGTACCTTGAAGCATTGCAAGGATTGATTGATGATGGGCAAGTGGGGGGTTTTTTAGTTAACTATACCTCCTAACTGTTTACATGTTAAATTTATGTATGTTTTATTTGCTCCTGGTTTATATACTTATTCATTTTTGTGAAAGATCTGCTAGAAATGTTGTTGATTTTAGCGTTCAAAAAATAAATTGTGCAGAGTCATATGAAATGGATAGTTTATGAAGAGTTCCCACTTGAAACCTCAATTCCAAACTAATCACTTTTATGTTTGTTCATATCTTGTGAACTTATGTTTGGGTAAAAAAGCTTGACAGGACGTTGTAAAAGAAGGCCAGGTTGGCTTTTTTTATACTTGTTCTGGTATTTATAGTATTTCTTCAACAATATGAATTGTATGGAGAAACCCATCCCTGCATGAGATCTAATCTTTGGTGAATGAATGCTCAGCAGAAACTGAGTATAGTTCTAGAAATTTGTTTATGCAAACCCAAAAATGAAGTGTAAAAGGTTTTATAACTTGATGAATAAAAATTCATACACTTCAGTTTTGGATTTAAATGGGTTTTATTCATATTTAGTTGATCTAATCTGCTGAGCATTCAAACTCAGCAAAAAATAAATAAATCTGCTGAGCATTCATTCACCAAAGATTAGATATAAGCAGAAACACAATTTATAAAACATACCAGCCTTGCAAAAATTGTTTAAATGGGTTTTATTCATATTTAGTTGGTGCTAGCCTTCAATAGTGTAAAAGGTGTCCGATTGTTGTGCAAATAACACTTATGTTTCCCGGATACTATATGGACCGAAGCTGGTTTCCAGTGCAATAAGTGGAAAATTATGGGTTTACAGGTTTTGCAATGCATGGATCTGACAAGAGAATATCTAGAGTTTTGGACTGATTAGTGGATTCAGAAGAGATAGTTCGGTTGTATCTTTGAACAAGAGTGTTAGCAAAACTGACAATTAACTTGTTGGAATTTATTATAAACCATATAAATTTTGGTATGTCACTTCTAAATTAGAAGAGAAATCCATTAAATGAGAAGTAGTTTTAGGGTCATCTGATGTCAAGGAATAAAATAGAATAGGATAATCTATTATTGGAAGAGTTAATAAGATAGAATAAGTTTATCTTATTTACCGGATTCTTTTCATTACTTTGAAAGTTATTATCTCAAGTGTGAGCCAGATATAAGTATAAAATTATAATGTTACTTATTCAATTAAAATATACTAAAAATTGGGTTATGCTGAGAAAAAATATATTTTAACATAATATATAAGTATGCCTTCTAGTAGGTACTTTATGTTTGACCCAATGCATTACGATAACTTCTATATCTTAATATATTAATTTTAAAATTAAAGATTGTTGAACATTTTATATGTGGAGCATCTTGACGAGAGGTGATAATAGGTTGGGTGTTTTTGGTCACTAAGATTAGTACCGAATATTTATCGGTTGGGTTAAGTATTAAAGTATTTGTCTTTATATTCACATTTAAATTTGAGTATCTATGTTGGGACTTGGGGGTATATGCATTCTCATATTTAAATCCATCAAACAAAAAAGTTTAACGTGTAAACATTTAACTCGTTGTTTGAAATTCCAAAACATAAATATGTAATTGTATCTATACGACTAAGAAAGGGAATTTATAGTTCATTAGGCAATTTTATCCATGCACTACTTTTTAAACTGGAATCTTTTGCCAAACGGGTAATTTTTTTTAAAAAAAAATCATCTGGGTACTTTTTTTTAATTTATTATGGAGTTTTGAAACACAATTTCATTTAAAGACTATGCTATTACGATGACACCAAATGGATCAAACAGGTTCGCAACATACCAATTTTCATGCCTTGGATTGATCCCTTCTCAGCCACAAACAATGCTGATAGAAGTGCATTTTAACATCAGAATGTTGGATAGTTTGTATTCCTAGTCATTAATAGCACAAGTTCCAACCCTATGATGCAAAAGGGCATGAAAACAAAATGTGAGATATAGATTCTTCCTCCGCCTTAAGGGTTGTTTGATTGTGACTTGTGAGGACGGAAGAAGATAGAAGAAAAATAAGTAAAAAATAAAAGAAAAATAGAGGTGATTTGGTTGGAAAAAAATAAAAGAGAATAAAATAGATATTTAAATAATGAAATAATGAAGAAAAAAATATTGAAGTTGAGTAAATAATCATTTTAACATTTTTAAAACAGGACATTTACACCACATAGCACTATAAGTCATTTTATTCATTCACGCCTTTTTTATTGTTACTTCCAAACATAAAATTAAAAATTATTTAGTTGCCAACCATAACCCACCGAATGTCAAATTAGTTACTTGACCATACTTTCCATTTGCAACGTTTATGCTTCAAATAAAATATTATTATGAATCACCATAGTGTAGCTGTGAGTTTTTATGCTTGTTTTTTTCTTTTTTCTTTTTTCTTTCAAAACATGCTCTTACATGCTCCACCAACACCTGGTACAGGTGTGGTAAAAAGAGGGGCATTCTTGGCAAACAAATCTGAATTTTACATGATTATATATGTTCCTTTTATTAAGGTTATCCTTTTTGTAGGTAACCTATCAAAAGACATCCTCCAAATAAGCCTAATCACATTCTTTGGGATATATAATTTCCATAATTGCCTATAAAAAAAGAGTCAACAAGTTCATTAACTGAGCCAAGGTATTATAAGGTTCCTTAGCTAAGTATAATCCTGTTGATCCATTTTTTCAAAGCAAAAAGTCTCGTTGATGACACTCCAAGCCCACCTCATTCATGTCGGCAAAAAATTTATCCACCTAAGGAAACTTTCAACTAAACCAAACCATTATCTTCTCCACCTAAATCTCCATCCATGTTAACTCATTTTACTAACTAGTTTATATGAGGTTTTCAAAGCTAATATATATATATATTTTTTTTCTTGTTTTGATATATTGCATGCATATTCATAATTCATCGTACATAAATACACCCATAACTACACAGATTTTCCACACCTTTGCTGCGTCTTCATCCACTGCTGGTCACTCTGAGACCAGGGTGATTCTAGCAAGGAACAAGAGATTGTCTATTCATGAGTTGATCGCGGAGGACTTTCAATCGGAACTTGTAGCATCCAAAAGAGTTTGATTGAAAAACTCTTCGTCAGTAGTTCTCATGGCCACACCATACCATAGTGCTGACAGTCATTTGGAACAATAATTTCTATTGTGAAGCTAGTTGACATAGAAATTTATATCAACCAAGCCAAACTGGACTGTAATTTCTAACCTTTTATGCTATGCAAACAACAATAAAAGGGGAAGAAAAATAATCTGATCAAGCATATAATCGATCAAGGAATAGCATAGCATTACTTAACAAAGCATATTATGTTTTGCTGCTAATGGATTTATAAGATTGACTTATTGGTTAAAGAAAGAAATAAAAAAAAAAAATTCTTCCACTAACAAAAACTAATAAATTAACAATTAGTTTGCCAATAAAAAAGCCATTTTGCTGTTAATTATTAGCTAAATGCTAGGGCGGCAACCAAAATGATTATACTGATACGTACTGAATTTTAAAATTAGGCTTGCTATGTATAATTTTTTCCCTTATACTACAAATAGAAATCAAATAAAAAATTCAAAATGTTTTAAAAATTAATAAACATATTAAATAATTTCACAACATTTTTTTAAAATATATACAATGTTGCATGTCAATGTGAAGTTGGTGGAAAGTACGTGATTATGATGAGTGATGACAATGAATGGTCATGATGTTGTTAAGCACTTTAGTAATAAACATGCATTAGCCCCGTAAGTGAACAGCGAGCTTAAGGAAGCATAGTGATTAGATCCCCACCGGCCAGAACCAGGAGTAAAATTCAAGTTTTCAGTAAAGCCAAATGAATAGGGTTAGGTGGAAGGTATGATTATATTTTATCTTGTTTCTTTCACGTCCATTCTCTATGGCCACGGATTTTCTCTTTTGGTCGGCACTTCAAAGCATTGAACTTGAAATTTCCACTTGAAATGAAATCCAAAGAGGATTATATTATTCATTTCTGTAATTCTTAGTAATATCTGCACAGTTAACACAATTAAAGAATAATGCTATGCTAAAAAAAGACACGGATATGTAAATTTGTAATGCAGGTTGTATAACAATCAATTACAATAAAACCTTAACCCTAGTTATTAAGTATATTTAATATTCCTTGATTATGAAAAAAATTATGTTTGAAAAGAATATTCACCTTAGCCCAATCACAATTTTCAAAAAAATTTGTTGTTAATACTTTTAACATCAACAACTTCATACTAATACAATAATAATAATAACATATTTAATATTTTGATCGTCAACTTTTGTCTATAAAAAGCATGACGTACTTATCAGGACTTTCACTGTATCAATTTCGAAGTTCTCTTCCTCTCCCTTGTGTTTCTGAGATTTTATTTAGTGTTGTATATAATGTGTCATTAATAACAGTTTTTTTATACATATATTTAATTTTCATGACATTTCATTGTTAATTTTTTAAACAATGATTATAAATATATTTTATCCTGTATATAGATTCTTACTCTAGATGAATTGAATCTATAAAAAAACAGAATTAGACATGATTTTTTTTATAAAAAAATAGTATATTAAAAAGATAAAAGAGAAAAAGAGTCTGATTATACACCGAAGACTCCATTAGATAGTGAAGTTGCGAGACAACAAACGTAAATTTCATAACACACCTTTAGGGTCTTTTTAAAAATAAAAAAATAAAATAAAAATTCCTCTTTTTGTTTTTATTGGTGAAATTTTACACTGAGTTCCTCAGTTCCTCTAAGATCTAACTTAATAATCTAAGAAGAAAAGAATTGAATGCGATACTTTTATCTTTAACTACTTTTTATGATAAAAATACTAATAAGTTGACCCTCGTGTTTATTTATCTTTGCAATTACATTTAAAATGTATGATAATTAATTAAAAGCCTAATTTGTCACAACCACTCTGTAACAGTTCCTTACATTTCTCATCCTTTCATTTTTCCAGCCAAAGATGCCCTTATTATATAGTTACATTTCTCATCAATGCATTATATATATATATATATATGCTGTATATATGCATGCATCCATAATTAATTAATTCACTTTTTTTTATACAGAAAAATAGTTACTCCATTTCATTCATGATAAATAAGAAAATACAAGAAGGTATATGATCAGTAACATGATTGCAAACATGTAATACTGACTCTCTTACTAACACATGAGAGACAAAATTAGCTTCCTCCGAACTAGACTCACTTCTAAGTAACGAAAATGGGAAAGAAGCTGTCTACTCCTATAAATAAGTACATCAAATTCAGATAAACCAAGACTTGTGTTTTCTAAAGCATCAGCTACTGATTTACAATCAATTTAAAAGATAACCTCTTGAACATTTAGGCTTTGTTTGAGAGTTAGGAGGAGAAGAGAAGGAAAGAGATTCAAGGGAAAGAGAGGGGAAGGAAAGGAAGAAAAATGAGGAAAAAATTTTCTCCTTGTTTGGGAGTTAAAAATATATTAAGAAAGAGAAATTAAGAGTTAATAAGATGTTAAATGTGAAAATTATATAATTTAAATGTAAAAATATATTTTAATATATTTTTGAATTTGTATTTGGGGTAGCATAATAATTTTAATTATTTTTCTTTCTAAAAATCCCCAAATTGGGGGAACAACAACTTTTAGGCTTTAGAAGATTTCAGAGGAGTTTTAAAAATTCTCAAATTCTTTTCTTTAAAAATTAAAACTCTCAAACAAGAAAATGTCATCACCTAAACCTTTCCCTTCCTTCCCATCTCCTCTAAAATTTCTCTCCCAAACAAAGTGTTGGATTCTGTAACCAGATTAAAGCTTGCATTAAAGACCAAACTTCTGCCTCGGCTGGGTCAGGGAGTTGACCATGCTGCCAAGTAGTTTTGGCTTTCAAAAATCGTCCATGCCCGTCTCTGATGCAAATTCCAGCTCCAAAGATTTGTTGTTGTTTGAATATAGCAGCATCTATATTGCATTTTATCTTCCCTTTTGGTGGCTTCTTCCAAGTTGTGGGGTTGCAGATTGGAAGTGTAGCAACTTCCACCTTCTTCGAGTAATTCCTTGCCTGAGACCATTCTGAAAAATATTGAAATGCTACTGAAACAGAAATGCTAGGGACTGATTCCTCATTGTTCCAAACCTTGTCATTCCTTCTTCTCCAGATGCACCAGATGACCATGCTACGTTACAGCAGATTTCTTTGAGATTTCTTCTGCAGAAAGTTGAAAAGAAGTTGGCTGGTACGTACCTTCTGCTTGAATGATTATGTCTTCTATTAAGATCCATAGTCGTGCTTCCTTCCAAACAAGAATGGCTTGTTGAATATCCGAAAAATAACGTGCCAGGCATTCTCGATATCAGTTTTGCAGAATTCACAGTGGATGGGACATGGCACATGCTTTGATCGAAGTCTATCTCTGGAAGTTAGGCATCTGCGCAAAGTCCTCCAAAGTAGATGTTTTACTTTTGGTGGAATTTGTAAAGCCCAAAGGAGGTTCCAGCTTCCTTCAACCCAAAAGTTATCATTGAGAGTGAGTGAATCCATTAAACTGTGGTAGGTTGTTCGGACTGAGTGTGTTTCCAAACCATGGAATCAGAAACAGAATTATCAAAAAGAGGAATTTGCAAAATATTTTCAATGTCACTTTGGTTTAGTATTTGAGTCATAATGTCCAGATTCCAAAGGTTCAACTTCTGATTAATCATTCATTGTTTAAAAAATTAAAAGAGCAAATGTAAGTATCAGCATACATAAATGAACCATGACCTATTACAATGCATTATATATCAATATATCATTGGTTGCCCAACATTAACTTGGATTCTCTAAATAATGTCTTAGATCTGAGACAAAGATGAAAAATAAGTGATTAGAACAAATCAACTTATCAAAGATGATCAATCAATTTTTTTATAAAGATTAGTTATTAATAAAATTAATATATAGATATTTCACATTAATTCTTGGTAATAAAAAAATTAAACATATTAACAATACATTTTTTTTTTATAAAAAATCACTGTTTATCATTAATTGAAATTCATTAAAATTTATAAAATAACATATGTCTTACTCTCTACTCCATGAATTTTACTCATAACTTTAAAATTAACCGTAAATTTGCATCGATAATAAAAACAGTTAACAAAGAGGGTGGGCATATTATTGACTTGGAATCTTGGATAATCATGCATTGCTAGCTACCAAAATGGAAGAGCATGAAGAACAATGAAAATGATGGACCCATGTTATGCTTCCTTTTGTAAGTGGGGAAAGCCAAAGCACTTCCTAGGCCTTAGTAATTATCTTCATAGTGTTACTTCGCAGAAAAGAAAAAACGGATACAAGAGAGAAGCCAAGAAACTAAAAAGACAGTTCAACAGTTTATCATGACTTTCAAAAGCTGTAACATGGTAGCTTCACCCTAGCACCTTCCATGGGCAATGGCACGGAATATGCTTAAAATTATAGTGTCTGTAGAAACAAAGACGACAGAAAGAAAAGAATAAAAGGGAGCAAAATTAACCAAATCTTTTACATGCAAAAGAAAATAAAAATAAAAATTAATATACACAAAGATAGAGAGAGACATAACCATACTCCGGAGTTCCTTACATCCACAAACCCAGTGGCGGAGGCACGCTTGTTTTTGTGTCCGCACGTGCGGACACAAACTTTTGATTTTTTTTTTTATATATATAATATTTGAATTAAAAAATTAAATAATATAAATGTAACTGTTCTTCCTCTGCTTCTGCGCCTCACCTCCCTTTGCCGCTGAAGCTCTCGACGTCGGGCTCGTGCCGTGCTCGCCGTTTTGCTCGTGCCTCACCTCCCTTTGCTCGCCGTCGTGCCGTGCTGGTGCTCGCCGTCGTGCTCGC
>PYAF01005253.1:939538-980073 GCA_007407185.1 Glycine tomentella | reverse complement strand
AAAAAAAGAGAATAGTTATCAGTATATCTCCAAAATTTAGTTATTAATTTCTTATGATGTTGTGTAACTTTATCTCATAAATAAAGTTTAATTATAAATAATATTTAATTTCTCAAATCAATATAAAAGAAAGGATAATAAAATCATTTTGTTATAAATGTAAATATTTATGACCTTTAAAATAATAATAATATATATTTTTTTAAAAGAAAGGATATTAACAAACAAAATAAATAACATCAAACATTATTATTTTTGCAATAAATAATATAAAAGGGAATCAAATATTTTTCAAGAAATAGAATAAAATAAATAATTAATACTTAAATAATATTATTTATATAATCAAATCTTTAAGTAAAAAAATAATTTATCATTAAAATATTATATTACATATATTAAAAAAATAAAATTTAAAAGAAAAGAGGGGCACTAAACATAGGTCTGCGGTCCGCCCATGACACTGCCAATGATTAAAAATTGATGTTAACTAGGCAAAAATAAAAATTTCATTAAAATATTTGTTATATTAAAAATATACTGTACAGTAACATTTTTTTTTCTTCTTAAAAACTTATTTTATTATTTAACCTTAATAGGATTGATAGTATTAAATTTAACATTTTCTTATTAGAAAAAAAATTGAATGAGCTTTATTCAATAAGAAGATATTTGTTGTATGGACTATGGCTCCCGAAAATAAATTTCAATAACTCATTAGTCTCGAAAAGAAGAAAGCATTTATTTTTAGTCGTCTGGACTTACTTATGGAAATGGGAAAAATTATGCTACATCAGCAAGAAATAAATCGTTGACTCTGAGAAGAGAATCACAAGCACAAAAAACTCCAACTGGGATTAATTTTCACTCACAAGTAACAAGGCTACATGTATCACGGTATTGTGTGAACATTTATGTGAGTTTATGAAAGCGTTAATGGCAGAATTTATGAAAGCATTTATATTGGATGACATTGTTGTTAATAATTTATTGAGTTTAAAATATGTGCAATGTAAATATTTTTTGTGTTGTTAACCAATTAAAAATCATGTTAAAAATTATTTCAAAAATCTATAACAAAATGTTATTATAATATTTTTACAGGTATATATAAATGCCTCAAAGAAATTGATTAAATTTTAAACGAATGATTTCGTGAAGAGGTAACAGACCCAAATTCAAATCTACAGAAAATGTTAGAGTTTCGATTTTCCGACGAGTTTAGTTCCCGCTTCTAGCTAGTTCCCTAGTGACGCTTGCAGTGATGTTGAGCCACAATTTCAAAACTTTTGGAGAAGACAATGCATACGTGTCAAAAGTAAAAATAAAATTATATTTTTATCTTATATTTTACACATGTCACTTTACCATTAGTTGTGTCTAAATTATGAAATGTTAGCTGTGTGTTCATAGAAGACTTTCTCTAAGTTATAATATATTAAACAAAAAAAAATGCACTATTTAGTTGCATAATTGCATTAATCATTTGCAATGTCATTTAAATGGGAAACGATAACTTAAAATTTAAATACCAAAAATTGTATTATGATATTTGCACGACCGTTGTTTCTATGAAGTGTTTATTCGATGCTTTTAATTTTTTAATTAGTATTTATTTAAAAAAGAAGAAGAGTGATCCACATAATCATTTGTTCTAATTCATGCAAATGTAATTCATATGAAATAGCATTGCTGTTACTATTATTAAAATCTTAATGTTTTTAATTGAATTTTCTTAATAGAGTGTTAAATTTTAAATATAAAAATATAACTTTAATGCTGGGTTAAGAAATTCACATTAAATTTTATTATACTGTTATTTTTTAAAATCAAACATAAATTACTTCACTTAAAACTAATTTTTATCCAAAATCAAATTTGTATATACTTCTATGTAAATAAAAGGCAAAAATTGATTTTGAGGAAAAACTTCAAAAGCAAATTGAAACTAATGCAAGCAAATAATTTTAAATTGATTTAATCTCGTTACCTTGATGTTGTTATTGTCTTTCTTTGAAGGTGAATTAAACTTTGTTCCTTTTCAATATACAAAAATGTACTTATCTAATTAAATTAACCTCTATTTTTGTGATAATTATATTCCATTAAATCTATTAAGTTCTTCGTTAATTTATTGAATCTTTAGATGATTAAATTTACTTTCGTGATTTAATTATTAAGTCATTCCTAGATATTAATAATTAGGTTCACCTCTCATCTTTCATTAAGCGTCTATGCCTATGAAAAATGGTGAACAAACATTTTATATAAATAAAACTAATAGAATACAAATCAACGGGAAAAACTAAAACATAAAGATAATTCGATTAAGCATTAATAATCATCAAGGATTAAGCCCCAACCTTATAACTAGGTGATTATTATTCACACATAGTTAAGGAAACAAAGCAAATAATAGAAAAGGAAAATATCAAATCAGGTAAAAGAATCAAAGAAGAAGAAGATCCTCCGCTTTTGCATGCTCTCTCCCGTACTTATATGCTAATCAAGGTTAAGATCCCTAATCTAGATTCAAAATGTTATTTATAGAGAGTGAGCTAAAAGAATTTAGTCCCAAATTACAATTAAAACCTCAAAAAGATATGGTGTGACTCACAGGCATGAGGGAGATTATTAATTTTAAAATAATTATTATAAAAATTAATAAATATATTACAATTTTTGACTGAATGATAACATTCTATTTTATTCTTGGCTAAGAAATAATCGCTGCTTGCTAAATAGATGGCTTCTTATATATAAAGACAATAATGTCTTATAATATTATGCTAACTCTAATGACAATATATAATTATTTATGTTATATTTAAATAATCTATTTTTTCATATTATAAAATAAAATAATGATTAACTTAGACTAAGATTTTTTTTTTTTGAGTTATTTCTTATACTCATCATTCATTTAAATATACACTAACAAGATTTGATGAATTGTGAAAATGATAAATAATTCGAAAAGAATTATTCTCGATCTAAGTTGATTATTCCTCTATAAAATACACTTTACTTTAAATTTTATATTTTTAATTTATATATTATTAATTAATATATTACGCCAATTAATTAATTTAATTTAATTTAATCTCATATATTGTACTAAGTTTCAATTAAGTTGAATTTACGTTTAAATAAAATGACTGAATCAAAATTTTGAATTACACAGGATAAAAATAAAGATGTTCCAATAGACTCACACGCGTCCCCAGTAAGCGCCTTATCATGTCTCCCGCCATCACCACTCTGCCACCGCCGTCATCCCTCTCCGTCACTTCAGCGGCGCGTCGTCCACGGCAAGCAGCGACGGTGAAGACTGAGAAAAAGAAAAGCAACCTCGGCTTCGGCGGTGACACGAAGGAAACAAAGTGGCGCTGTGTGGAGGGATGTGGTGCCTGCTGTAAGCTCCAAAAGGGTCCTTCTTTTCCCTCTCCAGAAGAAGTTTTCGATGACCCTTCTGACGTTCAGGTCCATTTTCTACTTTCACCTCTTGCATTCGAAAAAAAATGTTTTTTTTGTTTTTTTTACAAAATGTGATTTAGTTTGTGAATTGAACTCCGGGCACCTATGAATGACACCTCTCTTGTTCGAAGTGTCACGGTGCTGAATATGTTTCCGACACCGACACACTCCTATACTTATTAAACACTGTTTATTAGGTGACAAATTTAAAAAATATTTTTAGTATTTAATAATTCCTAAAATAATGATTCTTAAGAGCGGATGCATCTTCGGTCATTTTTTTTTGGGCTTCGACACTTAAGCTAGCACTTTTACATAATTAAGACACTTGACAAAACATAGAAGATTGGTTTAAAAAGCTAAATATACCGTAATTTAAATATTTTTTTATATATTATTTATATTTCATTTCATTAGAGTCTCTTTTGCGGTGTTCCTGTGCCCTATATTTTAGACATTAAAGTGTCTGTGTCAGTGTCGTGTCCGTGTGAGAGGCCGTGCTTCATAGATGGACTTGTTGTTTATTGTATGAAATTGTTTATTTGTGTTACTTTTGATGGTTGTGAATTTCAGTTGTACAAAAGCTTGATAGGTCCTGATGGATGGTGTATTCATTATGAGAAAAGAACTCGGAAATGCTCCATTTACCCTGGTTTGTTTGTTATTATACCTCTCAGTGTTGATGTAATGATGTTTTAATTTCGTCAGTGGAAATGTTTGATTTAAAAAGTTTAATATTTCATTTCTTTGTTCTTTTTCAGAGCGTCCATATTTTTGCCGTGTGGAGCCAGAGGAATGTAAGTCTTTGTTTTGAGTTAAAGAGAAGAATTTCCACAAGGAGGCCTGCAGGTTCACCTTTCTTACTTACTTTTTAATTATGTTTTTCAGGAAGATTCACATTATAAGGAAGTTTTATTCAGATTAAAATATTCTCCTTAAAAAAATATTTTGTTTGAAGTTATTATTATATAAATAAAAGGAACACACTGAGTGAGAACATAGTCTTATGAGAGAAATTAATCTTGATTGCATAACCATAAATGAATGGTTAAAATTAAACATACTAACTAACGTACCCTAGTGTCCAAAGGCTTCTTGCTAGTTGCTATGCGAAGGTATCAGGGAGGGTCATTGTATGCAGCTTTACCTTTGCATAGACCAACCGGTCACTAAGGCTCAACTTGACCGCTATGTCAGAGTTTGTCCTCGAATGCTTAAAACCAAATTTAAGTAAAATACTATTATTGACCATTCATGACTGGTTTAGTGAAATAATCTTGGTCATTCAGGGAGATGAAGATTAACTCATCTCACCTGCACTCTAGATAATATATATTTTCCCAATATACTCCGAATATTGATATGCTAGTGGCCTAAAGAAGTATAATGGGGTAACAATCTCATATGAATTTGGTGAGATTGGAACAATTCCGAGGTTTTCATTTCATTTGAAGCCAATACAATATGTTGGCGCCTTGAGATTCTATCTCCTTACTTCAAGCTGGCATTAGCTGCAACTTTGTGTCAAGGTTTGCTAATGAAGCTTCTATTGTGGTTGGTTATGTTTATGAGGAGGTTCTGTAGTATCTCTGGTTGGTATGAAGAGCTAATGAAATGAAGTTATAGTAAGAAAGAATAGCCAATACCATATATACAATAAAGTTAACATTTGTTAACCTTTGTGGCTTTGCCTTTATTTGGTTGGGCACTAATGGTGGGTAAGAGGCTTTCTACATGAAGCTAGTGGCATAGTGGGTTCCTTATAAAATCACAGTATGTGTATGTTGCACATAATCTTTTAATTATATTAAGAAAATGCCACATCTTCCATTGGAGTGACTTTGGTGGATGTTTGAGTCTGAGGTATCAATCAATCATCATTCCTCACAATGGAGAGGAGTTGTTCATACAACTGTCAAGGCTAGCACATGTACATACTGAATTTTGCTAAAGCAGAAGTTTATTTCAAATTTTGTTACCTTGCCCATATTTTCGTGTAGACTTTTATGCAATTTATCCACTGAACATTGTACAAAAACAGGCAAAAATTAATAAGCAGAACATTTTCCTTGAAACTATTTTTTCTTGAATCAAAGGCACCCACAGAAGTGTGTTTCTTATCCAATCTTCTTTCTTTCTTGCAGTTTCTGCAGGGACACAATTAAGTCTATTTATGGTCCCAATTCAAAGGAGCTTCATAATTTCAATAGCTCAATAAGGAACTCCTCTAGTTAGATTTCTTAATTGCTCAAGGTTGTTTTCTTGTCCTTACCTTGATTAGTTATTATGCTGGTGGGAACTTATGAATATGATTTCTTGATCTAATGCAAGTGCTTCTAGAATCTACAAAGTAGAACTAGAACCTAGCAACACTGGGAAAAAGTAGCTATGGACTAGAGGGTTATTATTGTATGCTGTTTTTTTTGGAGTTATTGATTATTTATTGCCATATATCTTATTTTGGGCTAATTGAAGGACCCTAATTAGTAAAACCAACTATTTAGTGACTGATAAAACAACAACAACCAAGTCTTTTCCCACTAGGTGGAGTTGACTACATGAATCAGACAATGCTATAATGTTCTGTTGTACCTCTAAATCTTTTTATAATTCTTTTGCCTGTAGTTTTTCTTAGTCTCCCACTGCCTCTAGTGACTATGCTATCCTCCAGCTGATCTACTCTCCTTACTAAGTCTTGTAAGATCATCCTCACACATGCTCAGCCCTCTAAGGCAAGAATCTACCATTTTTTTACAATAGGTGCTACCCTAACCTTTTACCCAATGCATTCATTTGTAATCCTATCTTTTCCAGTATGTCCACTAATCTAATGCAGCACTCTCATGCTACATTGAATATATTCTCTTGGTTTTTCATTGACCAATATTTAGTTCCAAATGACATCACGAGTGTTCTGGTTGTGTGGGAAAATTTTCCTTTAAGCTTTATTGATAACTTTTTATTACACACTCGGGGCACTCCTCTATTTCTTCCATATTGCTTGAATCCTCCTTATTTAGTGACTGCCATATTTAAAAGAATGTAATGACTAGAATTCATCTAATAAGAAATTGAGAATCTTGATCAATGGAGGCAACTTCTTTGCGTAAAATTTATTGACTACAAACAGAAGTTGTTCCCTGAAATTTTGTGATGGCAAAATTTTGACTGGAAGTGGATTATATACTAAATGGAATATTTGTGACTGCAGGCTTTTCACTGCCTTGCATCTTGTCTGGGATGGGAGGAATTCTCCTCACAATGCATGTGTTTATGCCTTTCCAGCACTGCACTATGGATCTCTACACTTATTGAAGTGCAGTTACTATGCTGGTGTTGTGAGACTGGCAAACTGAAACTTTCATTCAAAATTAAATATTACTTCCACATGTTCCTCCTTAATCATTGGGTTCATCTATCACCGGCCCCAATTAGCTTGGGTTAAAGGTGCTGTTGATAATGTTGATGTTGATGTTCCTCCTTAGATCACTATGTTCATGAAATGGTTGCTTTGAGTTTGATTATCATGGTCAAGGTCTCCTATGCAGGTTTTTTGCTTCTCCTCTGGTCACACAGAAGCAGTAGCAGCTGGTTCACAATTCAAAGCATCATCTGCGGTTGTGATTGCTAGGTTGTGATTGCTAACTTCTGTGCACTTGGAAATATGAGCTTAGATGGATGGTTAATAAAATAGAAGTTTCAACTGATTTGAATGGGCTAATTCTATCATTCTATTGCTTATAGAATAGGCCATACCCTAGGTTCGATACATCATGGATGCTCTATTTCTTTATTATGATAATTTATTTTCTTCTATTCTTGGTACATATTTTTTAAATTATCTGTATTATCTGTATTATCTATACTTACATTCAGAGTATCTATTCAATGATCACTCAGTATCTATTCAATGATCACCGCCCTTTTTGCATGGAATATCTTGTGTCTCAGATTCAGTAATTTGCCAACCTAAAGAAAGGGCATTACGCATAGTACTTTTTTTTTTTTAAAAATAAATAAATTATAGCAGCGTTCTCTCTACTTTCAAAGACTCAAAGTGAGTCAAATTATTTACTTTTGTCATGCATTCAAATGCAAATCTCCGTTAGTCTTTGTTATCACATGCATCTTAATTCATTTTATTTCGTTTGCAGCAATGGGAGAAGTTTCGTGCATCGCAATATATGTTACATTATGTAATTCAGTACAAAATGAAATCTTTTTCAGCTGATAATAATATGGTAAAAAAGTTGTTAAGAGTCCCACAGTTGTAGATAAATAATAACTCCTGTGGTCTCTAAATAAGGTCTTGTGCTAAACCACCAGAAATAGAAGACTGAAAATATATTTTCATATCGGTGATTGGTTGTAAAATGCTCTGGTATGGAATTCAGAGAAGGGGATTTGAACGGTGGAATCTCATACTGATTCTGGCAAGAGAATTTCTGGTCAATTAGGAGTTCAGAGATAAGAATGGAACGTCAAATAGATTTCGGTTGTAAACCTTATACTTACACCTCTCTTTGGCTACTACTCCTTTTGCCTTTGCGCTCTGCAAGATTTTTCCGAATAAAAAATATTGGCCGCAAGAGTAGCAAGAATCCTATAAAACATATCCAAAATTTCATTCTAGTGTTGGAGCCGTAAACAATGTATTTCCCATAGGATGAAATTGGGTCATCCTACTCCCTTTTAGTGACTTTATGGGGCATTCGAATTTTTAACTTGCTGCCGTCTCCACTCTGTATTACAGGTATTTTTTGTCGCGAGAGATTTTGTATGGTTTTTGGTATCTAGCTTACTAAGAAAAAATAAACGCATTCACAAACTGCGGAGTCAGATGAGAATGTTAGTTAATATTTGGAAAAAAAAAATGGGTGTCTAAATATCATTGCTCTAAAAATAATGGTCATTCATGACATATTTATTTTGCTTTTTTGTTTCTACTAGATTGCTGAGCAAATCTTGAATATGAAGTACACCATTTATTTCTTTTGCTGTTCTGTTTCTACGAGATTGCTTAGCAAACCTAAAACATGAAGTACAACGTACTCTACCTCTATGTCATGTACAGGTATATATGAACATTGGCACACCTTTCTTTCCGCTTTGATGAATATCTCCTATAATTCGCAGAGTCGCATGTCAAACTAGAAGAAAATAATTTCGCATCCTTTTTCATAAACAAAATTTTGTGGTTGACCTATATTGTGCAGGAGGTATTTTCTTCACTATCGTTATATCAAATTACACTACCAAGGCCCAGCTCATCCCCAATGTCATCATCATCTTCAAATAACTTCAAAAGCCGAGCCTGGTCCTGTTCCCTTAACTTCTTTCGCCAGAACTTAATTGCACCAACCACTCCAAGAATCAGTATAATTGAAACCAAAACAGTCAGCAAAACCACTACAACTATATGCATTCCTTTTCCGTCATTATGCTCATCAACTACAGAACATGAATACAATTAATTTTTGTTAATATATAAAATACTAGAAAGATAATCAAGTAAATGAGTATCAATGCAAGCATACCCAGAAAATAAAATTCAAGTGCTCTCTACATAAATAAACGGTTGGGAGAGGGAAGGTTGAGGATATTTCTATCCTCGCTTTACAAAGTGGAACAAACTAAATACTGGCATTCCCAGTAATTCCACGGGTTGACAGGTAAATAAAGATTCGATATTAAGAAGAAAATAGTTAAGCATACAAGATTGCAAACCAAGATACAGAACCCTATATGATGCAACATTCCTCCATCTAGTTGGTTACGACAAAAAATAATAATAATGATAATAAAGTGACCGAGTAAACTATTCTCTATTATGTTATATTTTGTGTTTACTGAAAAATCGACAAAAAACCTCATTTATTTACAGTAAAAATTGCTATAATTAAATCTAAAAGGTGTTAAGCCTACTAGATTTGTTATCAGCGGTTACTAGTTAACTTATAGAAGTGTTTGGTCAAATGCTATTCCAACTCTTGTTTATCTAGCTTTACATGTGGAACAAAAGGGGGGAAAGTGCATTTAGTGTAACTAAATCTTCAATTCAAATGGTTGGGTACCAAGACGTACCTTCAGTTCAGCTATACATCAAATGCATGCAGTTTTCTGTTTTTCTCTCAACATATGATGCTGAATAAGGATAGAAATGAAATTTGACCAAAAAAATTCATGAGCTAATGGTCCAATTGACTAATTTGCTGACATTTTCTAGAATTATTTGTAGCATTTTGGGCAGCTTTTAACAATAGAGGAGATGTTTGCATAGTAAATACAAAACACAAAAGAGGGACAGAATAATTTAGTTCATTATTTGTTTCTTCACAATCTGAATTAAAAGTCTACTGAATTTAAGTCATCATCTTTTATATTAATTTAAATACCCAAGTTATCCATGGTGAACAAATCCAATACAATGGCAAATTGAGGTTACTCGCTCTTTTGTTGACATAAATGATTCATTGGTAAGCAATGAGCACTAGAAATAGATATCAAAAGAATCATTCATACAAATTGAAAATAAATATTTTACAAAAATATGCTGCTTTTGCAATGGCATATCCTAGGTCACAACTACGTATTTTCAAATAACTAGCTGACATACGTTGTCAAATGGCATGATCGTGGTAATAAAGAATCTTTAAAGAAAAGGTTGCAGGTACTCACCACCAGCAAGAGATAAGCACTCGGGGCACAAGAAAGTAGCATTGAATTCCTTTTCCTTGAACCGAATATATTCCCCATCGGGTGCAGCAAAGTCAGAAGGACAAAACTCCCATTCGTCAAATACATCATCCAAAGTAATGCTGTCCTCCTCATAGAGTCCACACCGTTTACATTTTTTACTTGAAAAGTTGCTTAAAGGCTGGAACAGGCACAAGTCAAAATTTCAGTATTAGCCTCAACTCTCAAGCAGTAACACATGCAGCTCAAATGTAAAGGCACTTCAGGTTCCCAAGCAAAGCAATCACTCATAGCTCAAAAATTATTCCAAGAATGGTAGTCAATATCAAAATGAATCTACATTTGCATTGCTGCATCCAAAATTTCCGGTCACAAAGAGAGTCCCCTTGAACCCAGAACCATACAATCAGTATGCAATTAGAGACTTCTTATGTAGCCAAGTGTTGAAAATTACTAATTCCTTGGTCAAAGCACATCACATCCCAATCCCATATAATGTGTCTGGATTCACGTTGAATAATTTTAAAACATATTAAAATACCAGCTAAACTAATTTTGGGTAAATGTTCATATGTTTGTAAGTTGTAACGTATTAAGAAATTGATTTGTGTCCAAAACTAATTTTGAGTTGAAATAACTTTTGTTGCGTTAGATAAAAATATTTATAGCAGAGTTTTACTACGAACATGTTTCTAAAATGAAAACATTCAATCATTTCACTTCAAAAACAAATTTCACCAAAATCAAGTTTACAAACGCTCACTCAAACTCATAGATAGTTTGAGTTGGCCAAATTTAAGAGTGTAGTGTAGACATACGAGCACTTGATTTACTTCTAATAAATTCACGATGGACATAAAACATAAATAAAATAATAAAAGAGAGAATTAAGACGTAAAAGTAGTTAATGGAAAGCCAAAAAGGAGAACAAAGACAGTGTAAAGAACCTGCCAAGATTCTTGACCATTGAAAGCATAAATGGCGTGGGGTCTCTTGACATCTAGAAGCACCGTTACGTTCTCCCCTTTGCATAGGAAATACACCGTTGTAGTTGCTTTCAGCCACTCATGCGTTTTAAATATCTCAATTGATCTCAGCGACACAACTGCGCCAAACGTCAACCCTGTACAAATGCAAACAACAGTTAGTTAGTTTTACACAATCAACCCACTTTCTTATTAATTCAACCAACAAAAAAAAAAAAATCCACGCAATAACGCAAATTGACAAATCAGGAATGGATGAAGAAAAAGAGAAGCAGTAAGTTAGGGAGAGAAATTTTACCTGGAAAAGAGGTGAAGAAGATGAGAGAGATGAAGAGGAGAAGAGGAACCCTAGAATTGGGAATGGACATGGTGAGAAGTGGAATGCAAGAAAATGGTGGTTGTTCGTGGAAGGAAGGTTTTGAGTGTGGAAGACTGACCGGGTCGCGGTGTGATTCGTTGACATCCCGTCTGGTGTACGCAAAGTGCGCATTACGCACCTGCTAACGCAATCGGAAGAAAATAGGGGCAATGGCTTCCGTTGACTTCACCTTATTCACAGGTCAACTTCTCCTCCTCGTCTTCCAGTCGTAACCGTTTACCCCAATCAGTTGATAGCTGAATGTTTTCTTTTTTTGGACGCCAAGCAACTTTTCACCTTTATCGGTAACTTAGTTAAGGAAAAGTAAAAAATAGAAATGTCAAATTAATCACCCTAACCCAACCCATGGTGGATTACAAATCAGGTTGAGTCAACCTAATTTTTTTTAAAAAATTATATAAAATAAATAGCTCATAAGTGGATTTATATAATAAATAACCTAACCACAATGTCACAATCATTGTGATGTCATTTTACTTCACAAACTACCACAGTGGGTCAACCATAACCCAACACAAGTTCTTTAAACATCAATATTAATTAAATAAATGTCTTCACAACCAATTATGCCTATTAAATTAATCTATAAAGATCTTATCAACTCAGTGGGTCAACCTAGAACAACCCGCCTCTTAATTCATTGGATTGGCAATGGGTTTATGTGGATTGGGTTATGCGGGTTGAAGGATTATGTTAGTTAACCCAATCCAAATTGTTTTGATGAAGTAAATGGATTGATTCGTTGGTTTTAATTAACTCATCGTTCCTAAAAAATATAGAAATTACTATTCTTAATTAATTTCTCCTTCAACTAAACATTTTGTGAATACCAATCATTTGGATATTTACTACAAGGCATCAAGGCATTTTCTTTTTGAGAAAAAAAAAGGTTTTTTTTTAGTATTTATTGTTTGGGTCTAACATGGTCAACATCTTTATACTTTTATGTCTATGAATTTCATCTCCAAACATTTAAAAATATGTAAGTTTAGTCTCTCCACCGAAAAGTTAGAGATGTAATCTTTATAACCCTCTTATCACTATTGTTTGCAGACACATATATGAAATAAATCTACTTCAATTTTATCCTTTAAAAAAAATTCTTAAAATTATAACATTTAAATATCTATAATTAAATAATTTAGGTACAGGGGTTTTACATATCTGTGTAATTGAGTTTAAATTCATTAGTTTCTTGTTAAAGACGACTTTTCTTGTTACTATTTTTGTAAGAACTTTTCTTAAAGGGTGAGTGTGTTTTTTTTTTTTTTTTTACATAACTGTGTAATTTAGCTGCTTGTCATTTGCCAATGCAGTTTTCATAAATATTTCCTATTGAGAATTTTAGAATCACATAAACAGCAAGACAAATTAAAGAAGACGCGCGAGACAACAGAAAATGATCTAAGAACAGTTCAAAATCTAGTCTGCCGTTCATAATTAAGATTTTTTTTCTTCAATCTAGCAGCACATAAATTGCAATATTTTTTTTTGAAAGACACATAAATTACAATATTATTAAAATGTGTACTAACTATATGACCTAAACATCAGTAAAAAAAAATTACTAATTATAAGACCGGTCTTCCCTTTCATACATAAACAGAAAAAAAAAAACAGAAGTTCACCAAAAAAGAAAAGAAAAAAGGTAAAAAACAGAATTCAGTAACATTTTGACTATTAATAGACCCGTTTTCTTTGTGTGGACGTCCAAGAACCACGGCATTTTGTTGAGCATGCAGTTTTTTGCTTTCCACTTTCTAGAATGCACATGCAACTTCATCCCTACGAATGAAACTACGTACCCACACCTAATTTACTATTTGCAGCTACAACACTAAAAATAGTAACATAGACGCAGTGCAAGACGGTAACTAATTAGCGGTCGAAAAAAGCTTAGGTGCCGTAAATATATAAATCCTACAATCCTAATTTTCTTCCTTTCTAGCCGGTACTCTCGGAATTTCGAGAGAACTGGTTATTTTATTCCATTTCATTTCACTCTATGACGTACACAATGCGTTCCTTCTTATTTTCTATCCTTTTTATCTTTCTCGCCACTGTCTTCGCCCAGCCGTTACAACCATCATCAACGCCAACGTCATTTCCAGCCGACAGCAACGCGCCGCAACAACCGTCCCCGCGAACACCAGCAACATCGTTTCCAGTCGACAGCAATGCGCCGAATCTACCGTTACCGTCAACCGAAAACCGAAACCTCCAAGGTCTCGGGAACCACAAAGGAGGCCACCACAGAGGCCGCCGCAAGCGCGTCAACACAAGAAAATACTTCGGATACGTCCCGCAAACCAACGACATGTCGTTCACAAACCAAACCGCGTTGGCCCAGGAGTTCCTCCATGCGCACAACTGGATCAGGAGACAGTACCAGCTTCCCCAGTACACGTGGGACGAGAAACTCGCGAGCTACGCTCGTGGGTACCTCATGCAGCGCTACGAGGATTGCAAGCTGGTGCATTCAAACTCCAACTATGGCGAAAACGTCTTCTGGGGGAAGAAGCTGCACTGGTCCCCTTCCGATGCCACCTACTATTGGTACCAAGAGAAGCAGTGGTACAATTTCCAGACCTTCTCCTGCGCGCCACCGCCCAAAGCGTGCGGTCACTTCACACAGGTCTTTTTTTTTTTTTTTTTTTTTTATCAGTAAATATTATATTGATTATTAGTTTATTATTATTTTTTTGTTAGTAGGAGAAATCGAAGTGCTTATCTTTTCCTCCTTTTTTTTATTTCTTAATCGCCCTATTAACCTTATCTTCACTTCATGCAGGTCGTGTGGAGGGACTCCCAGAGGATTGGGTGCGCGCTTCAGCATTGCCACAACACTAGTTTGGGCATGCTCATTGCTTGCGAGTATGATCCCGCTGGTAACTATGAGAATGAGGATCCTTTGAAACAACATGTGCGATAGATCATCACAGTCGCAATCACAAGACATCAATATAATACTATCTCTTCAGTTCCTTATTATAAGAAATAAGTTATAATATATTTTATACTATAACTTTTTTTTTTTCAAGTAATAAATGTACGTAGTTTCACTTAATATATATTTTAATATATATAGTTCTGTTTCTGTTGTATTTTCTGTCAATTTAAGAGATCAAGATGTTCCATATTACGTTATTTGTAGTGACTGATAATTCTCATATACCCGTAATGACCAAATGACTAATTCTTATCTTAATTTAGCTTTCTCATTAATCTTGTTGTCTGGGAAGATTGCACATTATTCAAATTAATTGAATAGATTTGCTGTTTTTTAGCAACCATGAAAAAGATTAGAAACTTTCTTCTAATGAGAGAGTTGTGTTTCTTGGCTTGGAATCTAAATGGTATATCTTGATTGATTTTTATGTGCTTATTTACATATTTCTATCTAGTTATAATGTTAATTTTTGAAAAGGATTACATTGTTTTAAATTCCAAATGCAGTTGAGGGAAGTCACAATCACAACATCAAATTAATCGTTATCTCCTAATCGTGTTCTCATTCTTGTCTCACCAAAAAAAAAAAATCATTTAAAATGTCTATTTGTAGAAAAACTGACAAATACATGTGGGTATTTTAAATGATACAAGTACATGGTAAAATAGAAATGGAGACACAGTTTGAAGAAGACGAGTGCAATTTGAATCCCATAATCATGCATATGATAGATAGGTATAAGAGATACGTGTTATGTTTATTTTTTATTAAGTTAGATGGAGTGATAGATTTTATAGATTTAGAGAATGATTACTTCTGATGTATTCAAAATTAGAAGGATACATGTTATGTTTTTTAAGTTGGTCTATAGCATATAGTGGAGCTTTATGTGGTTGCTATATATGGAAGCCAAGTTTCTTCCCATTTGAAGATGATTTCAAAAGGGTGGTTGTTATAGGATCTGAATTCCAATACTACCGGTTGAGTTTTATGAGCACAATAATACTTTATAGATTGATAATAGTATTTGGAGCACTATTAAGATAGATGAAGAATCGTTGATTAAAAACAATGTGAAGGCCAGAGATCGAGACTTAATCTCATTTTGGGGACCTGGGTTATTTGTTATTTATTTTTTGGTACCAGATCGAATTAATGTAAATATGTAGCTTTTAACCTTTGGGATAGTTGGTTTCACATGTATTAAGCTCTGTATTTGTTGTGGTACCTCTGGTACATTTGATATATATAAAAGCTTTTCTTTTTCTAATCTAAAAGAAAGAATACTCATTTATGGCAAAATTTGCTTGTTTGTGCACAACAAATGGATTTAAGGAAAATTTTTATTTCAAAATATTGTTTGCATCAAGGCTTTGCAATTTGGAGCTTGAGGGGTTGCATTTTGCATTCATAGAATTGGATTTGACTCTATTTTTAAGATGGATCGATGCTTAAGGATTTTCAAGTGGTTTATAGGTGGTATTGGATTAGGCGCATGCTCAATTGTAGGATCTAAAATCTCACATATAATATATTCATTGGAAGGTCATTATTGCTTCTTGTTAGCTTTGTTTATGTTAGTCCCAAACAATCTATAAAAAGATTTGAACCATTTGGTGGAGATGTCTTATTTGGATGCTTGGATCAATGAAACTTGGCTAGCTTTAGGTGACTTTAATTCCTATTTGAATAACTAAGAAAATAGAGGGTAATCGGTCTATGAGAATCTACCTCATGAATTATTTTTCTAATTGTTTTACTCAATACCAACTTTTCTATTTTGGGAATAAAGGCCTCATTTTACTTGGGAAGGAAGAGAGAATGAGAGGTATAGCATGATTTTTTTCTTAATCTCACAATCTTTCATTTGCCATCTCTCAAATTAGATAAAAAGTATATTACTTAAGATGTCTTTAGAAGAGATTGGTCAAAGTTGGATGAAGCCTTTTTGGTTTACTATTAGTTGGTTGGCAAATTCCTTACTTTATAACATGGTTAAGGAATCCTGGAGCCCAAATGAAACTTAGGTTGCAGTTGCTCAAAGATTCCAAGAGTAAGTTACTGAATGAAACTTTAATTGCTACGGAAATCTTTTTTCACAATAAGCATAAAGTTTTAGTTAGGTTGAAAGGAATCAACAATGAGCTTAACATGGAGAGAAATAAATATCTTAAGAAAGTTCAGAGGAAACTCTAGCAAGAGTATAAATCCTTGCTTATTCAAAAGGAAACATATTGGTATCACAAAGCCAATTAGTGTGATTAGTTTTGTTTTGGAAATAGTAACACTAAATTTTACCACTAGCAACTATTATAGAAGAAAAAGAAATTGTATTGATTCTCTTCAAGATAGTTAAGGGCAGATAAAGAATATATGCAGCGGCAACCTTTTTTTAAGAATCTTTACATGACTAATGGTTCGACCCAAAGCTAAACTTGAAATAAGAAGTTTATTACTATCACATTTAGAAGACAAATTTGGAGGATGAAATTTCACCTTGCAATATTCAATATGGGGTCTTTCAAAGCCTCAAGTGATACCTTGCTATATTTTCCAAGCTAATTAGGATATTATTGGTGAATCTGTTATTAATATGATGAGGTGGTCTTTTGAACATCTGGAGATGATTAGAAATATTAATGAAACCTTGATCTCTTTTGTGTCAAAGTTGGAGCTCCCAATAACATTACTCTGTATCAGCATATTAGTTTGTGTAATGTTATATATAAGACTATTACTGAAGTAATTGCTAGTAAAATGAAGAGGGTTGTGCCCCTCTTGTTTCTCCTAACCAAAGTAGTTTTGTTCCTATCAGGGCTCTAATAACATTATTATAGCTCAAGAGATTTCTCATTCAATAAGAAAAAAGGGTAATAAAGGTTGAGTGACTTCTAAAGTGGATCTTGAAAATGTGTTTAATAGAATCAATTAGTTTAAAGCAACCTTTCATTCATTTGATATTTTGGTATCTTTCTTCTTCTACCACGAGGGTGTGCTGAATGGTTAGAAAACAAAGAGTTTTTACTCCTTCAGGGGACATAAACAGGGTGATCAAATTTCTTCTTGCCTATTTGTTCAAATGCTTTGATACGTTTTGTACGGCCTCTAGTTAAATAGTTTTTATATCTAAAACCAAAATGTGTGTCCAAAAATGTTCTTATAAGATTACTCTGACAACAAACTCTTCTGAATATTTAACGTAATTAAATACTTAACATTTAAACTTAATACTATTAATTAAATTAAAATAATATCATACCAAATCACCCACGTACTTTGGTGATACTTTATATTTTTATTAACATCTCTTCATTTTCTCACTTTTTAGTGTTAAAGTTATCAAAACAATGCTTTTAAAATTTAATTTTTAAGTTTTATTTTTCAAATCTGAACTGCTTATATTCCTAAATTATTTTTTCAAAATTATTTAGATTAAAATGTTCTTATTTTTCTCAAATATAAATTGCTCCACTCTTATATATTAAATTAAACGAATACAGCCATTGGAATTGTTAGCTCTATTTTTGTTAGTAAACAAAAGTTTGTTCGAGAAACAAATTATGCTAAAAAGCAAGAAACATGATCAATTAAGTAGTAATAATAATAAAAAAAAAATGGACATATACAATTGGAGCTGAAAAGAAACAGTGAAGTCTTTAGCCACACTTAAGTAGTAGGAGAGGTGCTAGCTAGCCTTTTGGTTCTTTTAAAAGCAACACAACAAGCCAAGAAATGAGAGACAGAATAAAATTAAAGATAATGTCATTCCTCAAGCTTTTGTTCTCGTGATTTTCACGCAGATTTAGATTCACTTTGAGAAAACTAGGGTCTCTAATTGGTACGCTTTGGTGAAGAACGCTGGCCAGCATAGATACGTGGACATTATGCTGCTGATAGTGGACGCACCTATCAACATATTCATCACCACAATCTGTAGCTGAATGGCTTCAAGTGGCGAAGCCCCTCCCATAATAAGACCAGTCATAGCCCCAGGCAGTGATATCAGACCCACTGTTTTGGCATTGTCCAACACAGGTGAAAGGGCTATAACCAAAGCCCTTTTCACTTGTTCATACGTAGCTTGTCGTGGAGTCGCACCAAGTGCCAATGCTGTCTCAACCTGTAATTAGTTGCAAATAATAAGTGCATGGTTTGGAGTTGAAAATACTATAATATGCATTCTAATGTAAATACAATGAATAGAAATAAAATGAGCTTAAAATTAAGGATTATGATAAAATTACTTTTGGCTTAAAGCTAATTTTGTAACGGAAAATCAATCATACTCTAAAACTGATTCATGGATTCGCTTAAAGTATTACTTTCTCTATCATAAAACTAGTGTCACATTTAAATATATATATATATATATATATATATTTCAAAATAAATGTTAGGCTAATTTTTTGATGAGGCTTACTAAGTTCATTTGTGCTTTGATGTCGTCGCGGAGTCTTTTCATGGTGACACCGGTTACTGTCATGGCATTTCCGACCATCATGCCTGCTACGGGAATGATGTATCTTGGGGTGAAAGGGAACACGTTTAGTAACACTAGAAGGAACATGGTCACTGCAGTTCCTGTCAGAATGGAAGCTCCAGCAACATATTTCCCACGAGGGACATGTTTCGCACGTTGACCTGCAGTGTAACCAGAAACACACACCTACACTTGGAATAATTGAAATCCTTCAATTTTACGAGTTATTATCAGCACAAAATGAAATTGGAAACTATGTTCAGATTCCGTTGGTTTTACAACTATTATTTTATGAATTTAAACAACTTCAATCTGTTTGGGGAACAGAGTTAGTATAAGTATAGGGTTCAAAGGAAACAAATATATGAACACCCACAATGCTATTAAACATCTTGTAAGATAGAGAAAAGAAAGAAAAATATTAATATCATATATGATATGATGCAATAGAAAACAAAAGAGAGAGAGAGAAGAGAGAAAAGAAAAATGTTAATAGAGTGTTTAAAATCATGAGGTATCCAAATATCATTAAAATATTGAAATATGAAAGGATAAGAAAGAAGAGTGACCATGAAAAGGTAAGCTAGAATGATCCAGCCAGCGTTGCTTTGGTTGAATATGAACTGCAACACAAACCCAATAATAGAAAGCTGAAGAAATGCTCTGAACATGGCATACACCATCTCACCCTCGAGTCCCAGCTTCTGCATAAAGGACAAGACCACGGCCAGAAGCACGACGGCGGTGGCAGCCACGGGCTTCACCATGCCCTTCAGAAACTCCACCATCCATGACAAATCCGTTCCCGTGAAAGAAACATGCTGGTGGAATGTGTGGTTCTGAAATGGTGTTATCATGAAGAAGGATTCCATAGTGATAAAGTAAGCTAGTGTCCCGGGAAAGGGTGGTCTAATGCAAATGTTATAATTAGTGAAAGGCAGAAGCGACCTTCCCCTGAATTTGAGTCATCTCGTGGAGTCACCACCCGTGCCAAATCAACATGCTCTGCAGGATTTGGCATCTTCTGTGTAATCAAGCATAAATTATATGGTTTACATAAAAGTGTGTTTTACATATCTTTATCATATAGGGATCATTTGATGGGCAAAATAAGATAAGGATTAATAGGATAAATTATTATATTCTTTTTCAATCAATTTTTGATACATTATTAAAATATAATTAGTATATTTTACCATCTATTATATCATGCTGTGTCAGTGTAGCTTTTATCCCACCCATCTTGAGAAAAAATATATGTTGGAAAAAACAGAAAAATATAAGAAAAAGTAATGACAGAAGTAATAAATTTTGAGAAAAGTTCTTTGATGTTAATGAAGAAATTTGTTTTAGGTACAACTTAGAAGTGGTGTCTGATTTGGTTAAATGATGTCATTTCCTTAAAAAATCTAAACTCGTAGCTTATGGTTGAGATTTATATATATTTTAAAAAAAAAACATTATAACAAAAAGTTTAGTTTTTTCATTCTTGAGTTAATAGCACCATTAACTAGATCTTCATTAGCTTTAGTTTTCAGAATCAAGCAAAAACGAATCAGGAGTTCTGAACAACAAAAACAACGTATAAAAATTTATCACTTAATTGGGCCCGAAGCCCAGCCCAAAATATTCTTTATAGATGTTGAATACAGAGCAGCGATGAAAAATTCGAATTTTCGAAATCGAGAAACAAATGAATGAGGATACGTAACCTTGTGGCACCCACCCTTCAATTTCAAACACAACAATCACCGCTTCCGGCAACCTCCGACAGAGGCTCTCCCGCCCCGGCGTCGACTTCGCCGCCTATGGCTCCGCCCTCCAGCACTACTCCAACCACCGCCTCCTCCGCCAGGGCCAGCGGCTCCACGCTCGCCTCATCCTGTACTCCATCACACCCGATAACTTCCTCGCCTCCAAACTCATCCTCTTCTACTCCAAATGTAACCACGCGCACTTCGCGCGCAAGGTATTCGACGCGAGCCCCCACAGAAACACCTTCACGTGGAACGTCATGCTCCTCGGCTTTTCCTTCAACGCCATGTTCCGCCACGCGTTCAACCTCTTCGCGTCATTCACTTTCTCCACAACCCCCAACGCCTCCCCCGATAACTTCACCATATCCTGCGTCTTGAAAGCCTTAGCTTCGTCTTTTTGCAGCCCCCAATTGGCGAAAGAGGTTCACTGTTTAATCCTTCGACGCGGGTTGGACTCTGATATATATTTGTTCTCAACACGTTGATCACCTGTTGCCGCAGGTGCGACGAGGTTGGACTTGCGCGAAACGTTTTCCATGGAATGTCCGAGAGAGATATCGTGACGTGGAACGCTATGATTGGTGGGTATTCTCAGAGGAGGTTATACGATGAGTGTAAGAGTTTGTACTTGGAGATGTTGAATGTTTCCGGGGTTGCACCCAATGCGGTTACCGTGGTGAGCGTGATGCAGGCGTGTGGACAGTCCATGGACCTTGTGTTCGGAATGGAGCTTCACCGCTTCGTGAAGGAGAGTGGAATTGGGATTGATATTTCGCTTTCCAATGCTGTGGTTGCCATGTATGCCAAGTGTGGTAGGTTGGATTATGCGCGGGAGCTGTTTGAGGGAATGCGTGAGAAGGACGAGGTTACTTATGGGGCGATGATTTCAGGGTATATGGATTACGGGTTTGTGGATGAACCCATGTGTGTTTTTCGAGGGGTGGAGAACCCTGGATTGAATATGTGGAATGCTGTGATTTCTGGTATGGTTCAGATTAAAGAGTTTGAAGGGGTTTTTGATTTGGTACGGGAAATGCAGGGTTCTGGTTTGAGTCCCAATGCTGTCACACTTGCTAGCCTTCTTCCTTCGATTTCGTACTTCTCAAACCTGCGAGGAGGGAAAGAGGTGCATGCTTATGCTATTAGGAGAGGTTATGAGCAAAATGTGTATGTGGCAACTTCCGTTATTGATGCTTATGCAAAGTTGGGGTATATTTGTGTGGCACGGTGGGTTTTTGATCTATCTCGGAGTAGGATCTTGATAAGTTGGACATCAATTATATCTGCTTATGCTGCTCATGGTGATGCTGGTTTGGCACTTGGTCTCTATGCTCAGATGCTAGACAGGGGAATTCGACCTGGTCAGGTGACATTAACTTCTGTATTGACAGCTTGTGCTCATTCTGGATTGGTTGATGAAGCTTGGAATATCTTCAATTCGATGCCCTCAAAATATGGCATTCAACCTTTGGTGGAGCACTATGCTTGCATGGTGGGTGTTCTCAGTCGAGCTGGTAAGCTCTCAGAAGCAGCAAAATTCATTTCTGAAATGCCAATTGAACCAAGTGCTAAAGTTTGGGGTGCTCTGCTACACGGGGCTTCTGTTTATGGTGATGCTGAAGTGGGCAAGTTTGCTTGTGATCATTTGTTTGAGATGGAGCCTGAAAATACTGGGAATTACATGATTATGGCCAATTTATATTCACATGCCGGGAAATGGGAACAAGCTGGTGAGGTAAGGGAAAGAATGAAAGAAATTGGGTTACAAAAGATCCGTGGAAGTAGCTGGATTGAAATGAGTGGAGGGCTACTGAGCTTCATTGCCAAGGATGTGTCAAATGGAAGATCTGATGAGATTTATGCATTGCTGGAAGGGTTGTGTGGTTTGATGAGGGAAGAAGGATATGTTCTACAGGAAGAGCTAGATTATGAGAATGTTTTTAGTTAATAACTGACATATGGTAACTTGCACTGAAATGATCATTAACCTCTGGTATGGCCAGAGCAAAAAGAGACCACTCAACTTCTGAGATGCAGAAACTAGATAGCACCTGTATCTCAATACTCAGCATGCTTTACTGAGTACACATGGACAGGAGTCGGCTCTCCTCTTTATCGAGTGTCTATAGAAGAAATTTATGCACTGCCTGCTGGGTGCTGGTTACTGATTTTTCACCTAAGTTAGTCTAGGCTAAGAAACACATGGCTCCAAGGAGCACTTGATTTTTTTCTTCTTCTGGGTGATGAAGGACTGGGATCTTACCTTTGCTTTGTCAGTTCAGTTAAGATTGCTTAGTTTGATTAAACAACTCTGATTTCCATCCAGGTTGGTTGTGACTTGTGAGTAAAATTTGAACTTAATCAGAAAAAGTTGCATTCTGGCTGGTAGTTGTAACTTTAATAGCAAAGGGGCTTCCTTGTGGTTCACTACTTTTTTTCGACTAAAGGAAACACACACCACTGAAGTGGGTCTTGGGGAAAACTCACTTCTGGCCCCACGGTGAAGGTGAAATGCAAAAGGGAATGTAATAAGGGCAAAGTGTATTGCGGGTTTGAACATCTGCTGCTTGCTGCAAGCCAGATATCATATATGTGAGGTTAACTTATGATTCTCCCTTCTATAAGTAGTTTGATTGATTGCAAAAGGAAAACTACATTGTAATCATGTTATGCGAGCTTAGGATCCCCGAATATCAGGACGAATATGTAAGGTAATCAGAGGTGATAGCGGAAACGTGATATTGAAAAGTATATAAAAATTGGACAAGATAATAAATGAAGACAGAGATTTAACGTGGTTCACCCAAAAAAATAGGCTACATCCACGGATGATGAAGAGCAAAACTTCACTTTAATGGAGTAGAGTACAATAAATTCTCTAGGGGCCAAAGCACAACGAGAATAACAAATTTGTGTTTAACACACAAATTAAACTCACTCCTAAAACTATAAAAATGAGAGTATCTCAAAAAGTGAAGAATAAGAGAGTCTGATGGAATTGTATCTTGCTCAAAAATTGTCTTCTATCTTTGCATGAAGCCTTGGGTATTTATAGAGAAGCAATGGGCTGCTGCAAATGGAAGTGTTCATGTGAACACTTTGACTTCATTTTGCCTCCATTGTTGAAATTTTCCTTAATGATTAGGTGAGCTAATTGTGGATATAGAATGTCAATACATGTGGGCTATGAGGAGAAGTTGCAGCCATTTAATGCAGCCAATATTGAATGCAGCCATTGAATGCAGCCAATATTGAATGCAGCCATTGAATTTTCTAACAGAATACATTTTACTCTTTCAGATTTATGGCATTAAGGTAGATACGGCGTGGATTGATGAGATGAGGACCTAATATTTTGTGAAAAGCTAGAAAAAGTGGACACTTTCTGTTGAAAATGGCCAGAAGATATTTTGGGAGATCACCAAATTGGTGAGATGAGACTTAGGAATGCATTGAACATTGATTTTGGTGCTGCCAGTTGGAATCTAACACAGGAAGCATAATTGTTTTATTTGTATAGTCTTTTTTTGTGGGGTTTGTCTTGCATCCACCTTTTCCTTTTCGCATCTTCACCACATTCTTGTCTCGAAAATAGTTTTCTTGCTAATAAAGCATCCGAGATCTGTTAAATATCCTTTCCTTTAATCATAGCTTGGTTTTGCCACCAGTATGTCATCTTTCTCAATAATAGGTAATGGGCCAATGGCTACGAGGCCTAGTATTATAATATTTTGTCCAGAAATGCCCATGATCCTAGAAATACATTATCCCTTTTCACATTCGCACCACGAAAGCAATTTGCAAGGTTTCCACTAATTAGGATTTGTGCATGTATACGAAGGATGAGAGAATGAAGATGCCTAATTCCTCTACAGCAGAAATGCATTATTGTTTTGTTTGATGTATTTGATTTAGTGACAAGAGGAACGGGCCACGGGCATGGGCCAAGGGAGGAACTTCCTCTTCTGCTTGTTTTGTTGACATTAGCAAAATCGGTTGAGAGAAAACATCTGGAAGAGATAATGAAAAGCACTAGAGTAAGAAAACGAGTTAGCTCTGGACATTAACGTGTGGACAAACGCTGCCACTTCATTAGGTATACCATGTCCACAAGTGTCACACCATTGTTATTTATTCCACATAACCCTTCCAGATTTTCTACCGCCTTCAATAACTAAATCAGGTAATCTACAATCTACCTCCACTCATTGCTGATTGATTTGTAGTTAAGTTAAATTAAATTTGAACTATTGAAGATAATTAAAATGTGTGAAATAATTTTTAACTACAAATTTTACATTAGAACATGTACACGGTGGGAAAAATATCTAGTATAAACCAGTAAGTCCTTAATCTTTAGATGTCATGACTGTTTTAATAATCTTTCCATTTATTACATGTTTGACTGTGATTGCAATGTACAACAGAATATTTATAATATTGCAGCATTAATGACGGAGAATATCAATGATAGATAGATATTATTGCCAAAAATATCCACCTCTATATGATTTTCTTACCCGGATACAGCTATTTATTACTTACTTTAATTTGATAAATATTATAAGTCATAACCCGATAATTAGACAGTTATGCTAATTAAATTAGAATCATTAGCTCCTCTAGTGTTGTTAGCGAAATCATTTTCAGTCAGTCTTCAACATACAGAAAGATGAAGTAAAAGGTCAAACAGTAGCGTATCCAATCCCATCTTTCTAAAAATATAAAGGACAACCGACCCAAAAGACATATTGTAGTCTTATGACGGTAGAAGTTAGAAAAAGGAACAGAAACAAAGGACACATTGGTCAATACAAGCAAAGAGTGCAAGACCTAGTTGTCTATTTATTATAGTAATAATCGGTAACACCCACACACACACACACACACACGTACATAAAAAGCCACATTCTTTCTTCTTCTTCCTCCTCCTCCATAGTTCATTTCATTCATTCAGAAAAAGCAAAAGTCCAAAGACACGTGATCCAACAATGGAAGAAACAACATCAGCCATCATCATGTCTGCACTCTCCACCCTCACCCCTTCCCAATTCTCAGATCTAACTCGCTCCATTCTCTCCGCCACCAACCACCACCATCGCCGCCTCTCTTCCCTCCTCTCCGCCCCAACGCTCTTCTCTCTAACCCTTCACCATCTCCACACTCTCTCCCTCCCTCAAAAGACTCTTCTTATCGCCCGCCACCTCCTCTCCTCCCTCCACCTCCTCACCTCCAAGTCGCCGCCTTTATCCACCGCTATGCGGCAGCGAGACCTCGACGCCGCGCTGCTCCTCCTCCTCCTCTGCGAGACGCATAACCACAACCCGCATGCCCTCGAGGCACCGGTCTCCGAATGGAGAAAAAACTTGAGCAAAGTCTTCTCTGATTCATTGTTAACTGTTTCTCTTGCACCCCTTGGGACGGTTATGATTCCCTTCGTTGAGACGGTGTCGCGGTGCTGGAGGCTCGTGGGTGCGCTGGACTGCGGCGGAGGGAAGGAGGCGGCGGAGGTGGCCGCATCGGCGGCGACGGTGGTGGCGCTGCCGTCGGTGGAGGTGAGGCACGACGTAAGAGAGTGCGTGATATGCAAAGAGGAGATGGAAATAGGGAGGGACGTGTGCGAGTTGCCATGTCAGCACTTGTTTCATTGGATGTGTATCTTGCCGTGGTTGGGGAAGAGGAACACATGTCCTTGCTGCAGGTTTCGGTTGCCGTCCGATGATGTCTTCGGAGAGATCCAACGGCTGTGGGAAGTCTTGCTTAAAATGGCAGCAAAAGATTCATAGCTACGCTACTAATTGCATATTTGATTTTCGGATAAAAATATTGGAATACTCCTTTCAACATAAATCTAACAATGAAAAGTAAAATGAAGGCAAAAACAATAATCTTGATTCATGTAATTTTGTCTCAAAGTTAATTTTAGAACAGATGTTTTAACACGCTCTATGATATTTCTTTAACCGCCACTGCATCCAACAATGATATCCTCCGTTGGATTTACATCTAACGGTTATAGAGTATTTTTCTAGATGATTAATCTCGTACCTGTCATTGGGAGAGAAACATCGTTACTTTAACGTTAGTTCATGTTGTACTGTTATTTATTTTGTTTCTTACTGTAGTTAATTCTCAAACGAATTGAAGAAGGGTAGTGGGGTCCACAGTTTAGGGCTTGTGATTTTTTGTGCTGAGAAGATGACCGTAGCGTTTGGTTGGTTGTGTTGTTTTAGACTTAAGAGTGTATGATTGTGTGGCCAAATGAGTGGATGGATAGATAAAATGTTCAACAAGTGTGAGGTTCTCAATGTAATAATCGAGCATGTATGTATAGACAGTGTAAGACTCGGATAGATATGTGATATGTCAATAGAATCGATAAAATTGCAATAGATTTCAGTTTCACAATGTGTTCCTCATTGTTGTTGCCAGTTGATTTGCATTAATTGCTAAGTTGCTACAAGCCTCATAATTCGTGCAATTATTTTTTATGTCGCTAAAACTGACAAAACAATCTTTCTTGGCTTTTTCCTTTTGCTTGGCAAACATTCTATCTATAACTATTTGGCTATATACTGTAGACAGTGAAGGGGAGAATCGTTCAATTTTTATTTTCCTTTCTAATCAATTGGGCAAGCCAAGTATAGAAACCCATCTTGCAGTATGGTAAAACCTTTTTTGACTGTATTAGATATAGAATCGTCATGTTAAATTTATTCCGAATTCTTCATCTGCTACTTTGCCAAACTGGGATGAAGGAAAAAAGTTAGGCACATGACTTATCTTGGACGTTACACTTTCTCGTATTTTGTTGAACATCACTTTTCTACTTATGGAAAAAGTGGGATAGGAAATAACCTGACAAAAGGTGAGAAAAATAATTTAAGATGGGAAGATTTTCTTTTTCTTTTTTATCTTATGGTAAGGACTGAGGGAAATATAGTTGCCGAAGAAGCCCAATACACTAATCCATATAATAAAAAATGGGCAATTACTATATCCACTTCCCCTATATACTAATACACTCTCTCTTCTCAAAAAAAATTTTCTTCCCAAACTACCTTGTAAAATTCACTCCCCCCATCTCTTTCTTTCCCAATTTAACTATTTTCCAAAAAAATTACACACCCTCTCCCTTCCGCATAACTCTTTCAGCAACCAAAGAGGTAAGCCCAAAACAATATCAAATTATTGATAATTATGTAGTGAATATTCAACAAGTGAAACACTGTTGTTTGTGGCAAATCTTCGAACACATAACGTGCACTATTACTGGGATGGGGTGTCAGTGTATGAGATGCATTGGTCTTCAACTTTATTTCAAAAAAATATACAACAGAACAAAGCAACATATCAATAATTTCAGATGGTGGGCAAAGGGAGTTATATTTTTAGTGACGTATGGAAGAAGACATTGATTAAGGATAGTCAACAATGGTTGGTAGTTTGGGGCGCTATTGTATGGCATATTTGGTGTTTGAGAAATAGATGTGCCTTCAAAGGTTCTACACCTAATATGGAGTTACTGAAAGGAGAAATTTCCTTCTCTGTCTGGTCTTGGTTGAAAGAATTCTCAAGGGTAAATCTGTTGTTCTAAGGTGGTCGAGAAATAGCAGGGTGATGTATACTTTGGAAACTTTTAATGTGGGGTTGGTTACTATTATTCTGATATTGTAATTTTATATCTGGATCTTTGTAGGGAGGGACGATGCACGATAGTGTATTGGGGTGGGATATTTCCTCTTGTTCTTCATCTTTCTCTGGTTGATTTGTATTTATGACATGTTTGGTCATAAATACAATTCAACTAGTGTCCATGTTTGAAGCTTTTTTGTAACTTTTTTGTGAGGTTTAGTATTTCTTATACTAGATCCTCTTTCATTAATATATAATTATTTTGCTGATTAAAAAGAAAGTATGGAAGAAGACAATCTTAGGTTTATATGTGGAATGGTTGTTTGCTGGAATTTGATCATGTGTTGGTGTATATGATTTGGTTATTGTGTTTCAATTCTTAATATGATATTTGTATTCTGTAATGGGCTGATTTTTTTGGTTGGAATCTTTTGTTTTGGGATCTTTGTGCTATTAATCATTCCAGCCTTGGTTTGACGTTGAGATTGACACATCTTGTGTTGATCTTTTGTTTTGTCATTTTAATAATTAAGTTGGGGGAGAAAGAGTTATACAGAAGGGGTGGACGTACATTTTTTCAGAAAATAATTAAATTGGGAAAGAAAGAGATGGAGGGAGTTTGTTTTACAGGGTAGTTTGGGGGGAAAAATTGAGAAGGGGGAGTGTATTAGTATATAGGGGAAGTGGATATAGCACCTGCCCAAAAAATGGTTTAATGTGAAGCGAATAGGGCCATTACCATTTACCTGTTCGGACATTTCTTTTTGCACTTCAAAAAACTCACGATAATACCCTTTACATTTTGAAAAGGGATAATGGGAAATGTAAAACATTAATTTACTGCTTAATTAAACCAATGACAAATAAATTATATTATGAAAATATATCAATCAACTTTCGTTTTAGATATATTATAAAAACGTTTATCTTAAACAGTAGCGCAAAATTCAAATTCCAACAAAACAGAACTTTATCAACTCCCTACACATACCTCTACTAAAAAAATTCAATAACATCATCAAACTCACTTACGAAAATCACATGGTTCATCAAGTTCACACTCTCTATCCCATAGCAAGAAAGTCGTATTTGCAGCCAACAAACATCATTTTGGTTGTTGTTTCCTAGACCTCCAAGTTGCTTCTTGCACTCTTTCTGGATATTCTTTTTACCTTTGAGATTGGTCATTAAGGAAATTAAAAAGTAGTGCATTTTTGAATGTAATTTTATATTCCAGATTGACCATTCCAAAAGCCAAAAGGGGGTGCAGGAAGCAACAGCCCGTCATGTTGAGGGTCCTGTAATAGCCCATCGAAGCCCATGGACTCCAAACTTCCATACCCAAAAGTACACTCACCACGAGACTAAATTGAATCCCCTCTTTGCAAAACTACCAATCGCAGTGTTAGACTTCCCTATATAAGTTTATTTTTTCGACCCAAATCTCTTAGGGTGCGTTTGGTTGTCTGTTTTCTGTTTCCATTTTCACTGAAAATAGAAAACAGTGTTAGAAATATGTTTGGTTGAAATCTTGAAAATGTTTTGTAAGAAATATTTTTAAAAAACAATGGAAACTCGAAAACGCAAAATCCTCATTTTCCCCATTTTCACGGAAACAGAAACTGCCTTTAGAAAACACGATGGCACAAAGTGTAAATATTTTGATATTGTGTAAATATTTTGATATTCTTCTCTCTCTCATCGTTCCAGTGTGGTGAGTCTCCGAGGACGTTTGGTTTGGCGGTGAAACCGCGGTGGACAACCAAAACCGTGGTGAGACCATGAAAAAATTGAAACAGCTCAGTGTTGCTTCACAGCCACCGTGGTTTTGACCACGATTATGATTCACCGCACCACCACCCCAAACACGCACTCTTACCTTCACGTTGTTTTCTTCTTTTAATAATTATTATTATTATTCATGAAACATATTATATTTTCCAAAATTTATTTATAAAATTTATACTTAAATCATTTCATGAGATTTTATTAAAAATAGTTAAACCAAACACATTTTCTAAACTTAAAAATTGTTTTAAAAAAATAAAAATATTTTCTCAAACCAAACAACCCCTAATCTCCATTTTCCACCGAAAACAAACAAAAAAAACGTACATACCTCCTCTTTTTTTTCCCCTTTCAAATATTTTTACAGCATCTTTATATTATTTGATATTTCCAATGTGTTTACAGCGGCAGGTTTTGTAAGATTAGTGTTTTTTAATTGCACGGTAAAAATATTTTCTAATAAATCAAAAACCAAAAACTTATTAACACTATTCTTTCTGAAATTACTTGACGTGGAATTCAATTCCTTATACTTGAATGTCTTAAGCAAAATAAAGTAAAATTCTGCCAGTAAGTATAGGACATTTGGCCAAACATCAATCGATTACGTAATCTTCAATCAATAATTGGTTATGACTCATTACTATTTCTTAATTATGTTTCATGACCAACCACGTGGTCGTGTTCGACTAAGCTTCTAGGTTCCAGCAACATCATCACTAGTATTTATTGCTGAAGCTCACGCTGAGAAGACTTTAGCCACAATTTCCATTCAAAATTACAAAAAAGTATTTATGCCCTTTAAAAAAATCAAATATGATAAAAAAAAAAAAAAGAAGAAGTAAAAACTACCAACTTCATGCCTAAAAAATTTTGGAGGGTCAATTTGAGTTGCTTACATGCATCGAAGGGACACTATTGTGACAACATAAACAATTACTGCCTGTGGTAGTGACGAAGTTGAAAGAATAAGGAATGTGGGTGAAGAACATCTTTTGAAGAATAAAGATGAAGAACATCTATCTATTGTTTTCGTTTTTTTTAAAGGTCAACTAAAGTCATGTCAACTCTGGATCTTAGTGAATTGTTTTGGAGTAACCCATAATTTTGGTTTATTGAGTTGTGATAACTGTCGACAGGGCATAATGCACTATAAATGCACAATCCCTAGTTTATAACTTGGGTTATAAATGTATCCAAAAGAAAGCTTAATGAAGCTTCTTTTAAACTGTGGACCTAATCCTTTTAGTACTCATTATTCGAGTAGAATACACCATAAAGCTTCCTTTCTATGTCATAACCTAGATGAATTTTATTAATTTGATAAATGTTGGGAGTTATTGTAGGGTTTAAAGAAATTAGATGAGTGATTTGTGAATATAAGAAAGGGAGAAGGAATTTGAATCTAAGTTTCATGGTGCTTTAAATTGAGAAATTAATGAAGGAGGGATTCGAAATCATTAAGTTACTCTTATGATTCATAACAAGAAATATAAATATAATAAGAGAATTAGATTTTGATGAATTTTAGTTGAAAAGTTGTTCCTTTTTACTATTATGTTTTAACTAATTACTAATTAGCTATTATAGAATTGTTTAAATTGATTTCACAGCAATTAGATCTTTAAATGTGGGTCGATATTCATTTATTTATTTATAATAAAAAAAGGGTATATAAGTTTTCCCTCCCTCTCTTTTTAGGGTTTATATTTGAAGATGAAAATGCTTGTCCGGTCTTGATAAGGCATCAACATTATTAGCATTGGGGCGTACTCTTAGTCTGTGACCAATTCAAAAGGATGCAACATTGCGCCCCTTAAAATAAAGGTGCAGTACTGGTCCTAGAGTTAAATAAAGGTGAATGCTTAAAAGTTTCATGCATTTATGCTTTGGAATGGATTAGTATAATGTAGTTAGGTGGAAATATTTTATCTATAGTGCAAAATCAAGTAAAGTAGAGAGCTGCAACAGTTTGTACATTTCTTTGAGTGCAGAGCAAGCCAAATACAAAACCTCATAATAGTTAGTCATTATGCTTCTGTTGTACATTAACATGGAAACATGAAATTGAATTATTTCGTAACCATTTTTACGGTTGCATACATAATTTGATATCATAATTAGTATTGGGCCTACTTGCCTGTTTATTTAGTTATGCCCTTACTTCGAATTCCTTTCCTTATGTTATTGAATATTGCAGTCTTGCATAGCAGGCTTCCACGTTTCTTTTTTAAAATATAGTTCTTAAAACTTTGTAAGGGAATGATTTCTTTTTCTTCTTTTTTTTGATAAATGTGATTATTTAAATTCATTTAGAATCAGATTTGAGATAAAATAATTTAACCAAATTAAAGTATCAGAGGTGCGTAGCTCAGTTATAGAAGAGTATCATTTGTAAAATCAAATAAAAATATCATTTATCAAATAATTTAATCAATTTAAAGTATCATTTATAAAATTACTGTTAGGTAGTCCGAGGGGCTAAAATATGGGAATTTTTTCCATGGATACAATGTGAATAAACTATACAAATGAATTATAAACTACCCTCAACCTTAAACTCTAACATATTTAAGTGTGTGAGCTTTTAACGTTTAATTATATGTTACTTATTCATTTTCATTCAATGTAAACTTATGTTACTCAACTTGATATGTTCAAACCAATGCTTTTTAAACTAGACTCGTGATTGAACCAATGAGAATAATGATTTAAGGTACAATAATCTAATTATAGTTGAATAAGTAATAATCAAACTATTATTTTAATTTGTATTATAATATATTAAATAATATTAAACAAAAAATAGCATAATATTCATAATTTTGTAATATTAAAAGTTAAACTTCACTAATAAATATTATCACTCATCTCAACATTCAAAATTAAATACAAAACTAAATCAAATATGCCATAAATAAATATAACTTATATGACTATCTATCATCATAATATTAGGTTAGAATTATATTAGTCGTCATAATATTGAGTGTTTTCACTTAAAGAAAAGTAATAAAAAAAAAAAAAAAAAAAACCTTTTCCCAAGCAAATCGGTTCAAACCGGTTTTTGTTGGTTTAGTCAATTTTATATCTGTTCTTTGTAAGATCGATTTTCAAGATTAAGTGAATCGGTTTGGTGACTGGTTCCTAATTCTTATTGGAGCTTAGTGAGGGGAGATAAAGGAGAAGAAGAGTTTAAAGGCAAAGGTAGTGAGGAGATAGAGAGGGAAAATATTTTAGTATTTAAATATTTATTTTATTTTAATATTTAAATTAAAGCTTAATTTGTTTTTTTCTCATTTCTACAAATGTCACTTTTTGTTTTTAATCTTACTCCTTTTATCTCATAATAAATTTATTTTAATTTTTTTACATAAACCGAGAAAAATTAATAAATAAATAAATAAATAAATATAATAATTTTACAAAAATAACCTTATCATCATCAATTTATTTATAATTTTATTATCCATCATTAATACTATTAGAAAAATTAAATAAGACTTATTTTTTATTCTCACAATACATAGTAATTTTTTTATAGTTTCTGTAATATTCTATTTAATTTTAATATCTAATTCAAGAAAATAATTAAAAAAACTAAACGATGAAAAAAAAAGCTCAATAAATAAAAACATCATATTTACGAAAGTTCTTCATCACGTATTTAACATGCATATTGATGACTCGGATTAAATGACAATAATTCTGGACTAATTGATCCATGTGCTAGTTACATTTTGATATATAATTGAGGAAAAATACCCAAAAATACTTTTCTCTCCCCACGTACCTCTCAATATCTTACTTCCGGCAGAAGTAGAGCTGTTTTGAAATTGTAGTTTTGTATAGAATGGGTTCAAGAGCACCATCAACTCCCCTATAAAACAAGTCTCTCAAATAGAAAGAAAAAAAAATCCTTATAAATTATATCATATACTAGAATATGAGTAGGCATGCATATATCTAGCATCCACTTAAAATTTTCTATTCCTGCCTTTTACTTCCTGCATTATAAATGAATGTATGTAAATTAACATTGAGAAATGCCTTGTTTCTTAAATTTACCAAAATCTGTTTTTCCCCACCTACCACTACAAGACCTTGCTTATGATATTTTTCTTTAAGCTTATTATTATTACTATTTGAACACTGCATATATATATATATAATATTACATTAATTTTGCTAATTAAGAATTTAGCGTACTTATTTTCTTTCATTTTTAAAATCGTTTGAATAACAATATTCTAATATTTTGAGGGAAGTGGTCGCCAGAAAGGACTAAGAAATATTATGAACTACATTTACGGTTTAGATCACACAAATCTTTAGAGATAACAATGGAATGAGACAGGGACAAGGTATTGCTTCAGTCCCCAATTCTGACTCTCCAACATATCTCATGATCAGTATTTGTCTTCCATACTAGAGGGATTGAAATTTATTACTTATTTTTGTACTCGTTTGGGTATCGAATATCCCCGCTCCGTCCCCGATTCAGATTTATAAAATAATATTTTCAATAAAAAATTATATTAAAAATCCAATTTGAAATCTAATTTGATTATTAAACATTTATTTTTAACTACTTATATCAATACATTCATTGTAACGCATTTGTCTACAAAAGTAACAAAAAAACATTTAATAATTTTATCATTAGAGTAGGTACAGACATGGGTATGAATATGGATATGGGTATAAATATGGATACGGGCGGATAATGACATTCTCATCCTCAATTCTGACCCCAATTAAAAAAGTCGGATGATCTTCGAATTCGTATCCGGTCAACTTTGATATTTACCGTCAAAGTCGGGTAGGTTGGACGGGCACCCACCGGTATGGGTTTCATTGTCTATGTCTATGTATCCTTCAATACACTTCCATCATAAATAAACATATATATTTAAGTTGAATAAAATTATTATAAACAAAAAAAAATTAAGTATTTAACAAATCTGGATACCCAAAACTCGAATGAAACATCCTCATACCAGCAATAAACTACAGAAATGGTTGAGAAGGAAAAGACAATTCAATAACATCACGTGATACTAGTAGAAATAGCAGGTACTGAACCTGTGAAAGAATCAAAGAAGGACAAGATAAGTCATCTCTTTCATGCGAATTCAAAATTTAAATTTAACAAGGTTGTTTCAGATAACAATAAGTAACATACAATAATCAACAAATGCTGCAGAATTATGTGTCTGTATCACAGAAAACACTCTCCTTGTGTGCCTACTGCAGCATGCATAGACCAAACCGCCCAAGGCCATTTTTTTTTTCAATTCGCGTTTTGAGTTATTTTCTTTTATCATTGTGAGTGGCTAATTAGTTTGTATTGTGACTTTCGTTTCCTTTTAAATTCAAGAAAACAACCTGTCAAACGGTTTAAAGGACAAAACACCGGATTCAAACATTTTAATTAACAAAAATACAGTTAATCAGTCACGTTGTTAATATTAATATTTTATGACTTCAGGACCTGGCCTTTTGGCAACTGCAACATCTATTTAAACATTAACACGTTAATTTCTTCACGCAAGCCTCTGATTTAGGCATGTTTCGCTATAATTTATTTTTGATCGGTGGATTGTCCCAATCAAATAGTCAAAAAAGTGGGCAGTTGAATTCTATTAAAAAAAAAAGAAGGATAAAAAGGAATTAAACTAACTGATATATTTAATTTATAGATTTAACAAAAAAATGTTAAAAGGACATAACTCGAAAATTATAAATGCTTATTTTGCATGTATTATATTTTTGCCGTTAAATTTTACACATTTGCACATATATCAGTAGATTTTTTTTTTTTTTACTGTAAAAAAACATAAGGAACAAAATCTCTTTTACTTTGCACAAAAAATATACAGATTACAGAATGTTTCTTTAACTATTACCGTCAATAAAGTGCCACACTGCCACAACACAGACAAGTGTACTTGTGGGTGGATATTTAATTACTCGTTTTTATTTATAACTCTTTAGACAGTGACTTCAAAATCAAAATCACCTTGTGTGAGTTGTGAGCAAGATTCCATTCCTCCTTTAGTTTCTTTTTTGAAAATGCACAAGTACTACATTTGTTTTTGAAATCTGCACTGCACATTGCACAACAAGGATTCATCTTTTTCCCTGTTCATTCGAAAACAACCTCAACACACTTTTGGGGTCTGATCTGAAGAGCAGAGATTATGGGGTCTTGCTATGGTGAAAGTGCAGATAACATGCACGTGATAGCTGCTGATAAGGACCACATATGGAGGTGTGTTTTTGTTCTCTCCCTCTCTCTCTCTCTCTCTCTCTCTCTCTCTCATTCATATTGCATTGTGAAATGGGGCAATAAGTGGCAACAAAAAGGGAATGACATTGTTCAATTAATGTGTCAATTCTAGCAGCAAGAAAGTGGAAGCAGATGAGGGTCTGAATCTGAACACTGTGGAGTGCCTCAGAGGGAGATTACTGGCTGAGAGACATGCTTCAAGGGTGGCCAAGATGGAAGCTGAATCAATGGCGAACAAGGTAACATAGCATAACATTAACATAACATCTTTGATCTAATTAACAGTGTCAATCTTGAATAATTGTTTCATTCACTTTTATGTTGCACTGTTTGGATCATAACTGTAATGGAAAGAAAATGACATTGCAGTTCATTTTTGTGTGTCTTTTTGTCTGACAAACTTTATCTTGTGTTTCTACTTCTCTCTGTGTCTAAAAAAATGAAAAATTTTCAGTTGGTTGAGTTGGAAAAATTGCTTAGAGAAGAGATCAAATTAAGAGATAAAGCTGAAAGAAGGCTTAAACTTTTAAAGAAGAAGGTTGGATCTTTCAGCATGCCCTCCAAGTCAGGGCAATTGGAGCATTCTGATTCGTCGGAGAAATGTGAAAACTCTTGTGGATCATTCTCAATTAGTTCACTTTCCAAACATTCTGAAGCAAACGAAATAAAGCATAATGCAAAAATTCCAGCTTTGCCAGAAAATGTAGATCACAATGACAATGTTTCAGAAGCGTCTACACTTATTCAGACCCACAATAGTCCATCCAGTACAAAGGATTGTGATTCTCAGAATACTGATAATTTCAGTACTAATTCAGAGCAGGGTTGTTCTTCCCCACAAATTCTGAGACAGAATCCGAATCTGAGCTCTGGGAATTTGAAGAATGATGAAAGCAGGTACTAAATTTGAACATGCTGATGCTGACATTAAAATGGCGTTTTGCTTAGGGCAATTATAATGGTTGATTAGAAAACTAACAATAGTGATAAATAGGGATTTGGCTTCTCTACAGTAAGGGGATACACCTTAAAAAACAATGTGCATTCATAACCGTTGATTAGAAATCATCGGTTGTGAATTTTAATAAAATTGAATACATATATAACAAAATCTATGTCTATATTAGTTACAATCTTAGCTGTTAATACTCTAATTAGTGACTATTACACTTTATCTTCTAAAGTGCATTCTATTCGGTTTAGAGGGATTAAATTAGATAAAATATGAGTTTTTATTGTTGTGCAAGATTAGTTTAAATTTATTTACATTATAAATTCATTAGAAATCATCGTTAATATGATTTTTAGGATAATTATTATAAAAATCATTAAACTTATCATTCATGACTATTTGTGATTGAATTAAAATGTATTTACATTGTTAGTTGCATATAAATTAAATTCTCTAGGTAATAAATTATAAAGTTTTTTTTTTTACACAATAAATTATAAAGTTGTTAACTGTCATAAGTGTAGTTTATCTTCTTAAGTATATTCTCTCAACTCAGGAGCAAAATCTTAATAGATGAGTACATTTTGTCCTTCTAATAGAATTTCTTTGAGTAAGCCACCTAATTTGTAATTTTTGGACTGTGTTTCAGGCTTTCCACCTTAAGCTCAAGGTCATCAGTGACAGAGAATGAGAGTGATCACGCTGATTTCTATGATAATTCTCTGGCATTAGTTCCCGTGACCGTAACAGCTACATCACAAGCCACGAATAATCCCAAACCAATTAATGTGAGTGTCTTTGAAGCTCTAGATGCATTGAGGCACGCCAGAGAAAGGCTTCAAAGTTCGATGAGAACAAGGCAAATGATTCATGTTGGCCCAATTTAAGCTCCAACATTGAGTTACTAATAATGCTAAATTATTGCCATGTTTATGTATTATAGGCAGTGAGATTATGATTTAGCATGAAAATAGGCTGGAACATCATAAACCATAAACCTTGAGGTCCTAAAAAATTAATAAGATTGGTAGCAAAGTGGTAAAAATCTTGTGAATTGTGGTTTCACTCAGCACAGAAAGCATGTGACGTGGGGATGTGTTGTCATCTCCTTCGGGGTCCAACTCTTCTGTCCATATTCTTTTCTTGTACCTTTTCTTCATATATACTTTTGGTGACTTAAATGTGGTCACCCTTTGATTCCTGTGACTTGCATCAACATTATTATACTTGGACTTGTGGTTTGTGAGAAGGACAAGGCTTATCCTCAACCAAGAGTACCACTGTAACTAGGCAATTTTGTCATCTGTTGCTCTTTTCTGATATACATCAGCTAATTTCAGATATCAAACAATGAAACATCATGATTTTATTTGTCTTGTACAATCAAAGAACATGGTTAATTAAAGAATTAATTTATCGGTAACTAGTATTGCAAAAAAATAAAATCCAGCTAATTAAGTGATGCTGATGCACAATAACATACATTTCTCATTCATAGAATTGAATAAAAAAAAGATTAAAATAAATGGTAGGTAGAAAAGAAGTAAAATTTAATTTTGTAATGTTGAGTTTCTATAATTATCTTGTTTTGGGTTGCTATCAAAATTTGAATGTTACATCTTAAAGGGATTTAGAAAGCATACGAAATCCCTTTGTCCCGTGTGTTTCCCTCTTGGATTTCACTAATGCCGTTGTCATTGTCAAATGTATAAGCAACACTGATTATGTGTTGTGTTATGTTGATGTTGTAACTCTTTGGATGTTGTTTGCTTCTATTATATAAATATATATCTCGATCATCACCATCAAAATGTAACGCGTCAAAAGGAGCACGTCCCATTTGTTGCTGAAAGTGAAAAAGAGAAAGAAGGTGCGGTGAGGCTTCGTCATTCTCTTTTGTGATGGCCATTTCACGGTTGAGAGAAGCAAAGGGACATATCAATACCATATAATATAAGCTTTCTTCGTTAAGGCATTGGCATACAGTTAAGAAAGTAACGTGTGAGGAACAAAGTTTTTCCCTTTATTGCTATTTTTTTTCTTATTAAGACGTTATTTTTTAATCAGAGATACAGAAAAAAGAAGAATAGAAACAAGTAGGTAACTTGAATCCCAACACTGGTTGATCAATGATAAAATTCTGTTGTCTGCACTTCTAGAAATTAACATGATATATAAAAATTTCAAGTAAACACTACATTTTACTCTTTAATTTTACAAAATTTACACTTTATTCTTTTTTATCACAATATTTCATTGTTGCTAAGGAACAAAGTGAATAGCATTTTCTAATGTTAGGGTTTAAAATGCAGGGTTAGTAAATTATATAAATTAGAGTGACTCAATCACACTTATATTTTCAACATTAATTTTTGTTAACGGGGAATTGTGAATATTTTTCTTTCAATATAATTTATTACATATCTAAAGATCAATTAAGATTCGAATCGTCCGATTACTTGATTAAGAGATGTAGACTGTCACCACTTTTATCAAGTTGTTGATTCATAATAATTATTAATAAATTTAGTCCAACACTTTTGGGTGTGTATTTATATTCAGGATGAAATGAAATATTCACTAGGATTACTCTAGTGATACTGGTTAGGGGTGTATTTATATTCGGGATGAAATATCATTAGGATTGCTCTAGTGATACTGGTTAGGGTGGATGCAGGAAAACTGTACTCAATCTTCATTGTTATCATTTAAAAAAAAAATACTACTACGTATTAATTAAGGATGAAGTATTGAGGGTTAAGTGGAATTTACTTTAGAGAAATAATCATTAAAATTATGATAAAATATATGTGTATATATAATAATAATTTATGAAATTGTTTAATATTATAATATGTTTAGTAAGAATTCATTTTAAATAAAAATAATTATTTTTTCATTAAATTTATATATATTTATACTATCGGTGTATAAACATTAAAATAATATATATATATATATATATATCACATTTCTTCAACATAAATTAATTAAATTAAATACAAGTCAATCAATAATTTTTAATCAGTATTTATTATCACAAAGCATATCAATTAATTGATGTGAAATTATTTTAACTTATTTTAGTGTCTCAACTTTGAGTATCAAATACTCCTTTCTTCCCTAAATATAAAATTCTTTCT
>PYAF01005253.1:927103-939438 GCA_007407185.1 Glycine tomentella | reverse complement strand
ATTATTTTTATCCAAATATCTTTTATTACTTTACAATAAATATTATATATATATATATAAATATACTATCTCTATTATAAGGATTGGACAAGAAGACTAATATTCATTAATTTATTACGTGTAGAAGTAATTAAGTGAAAAAAAAGATATTATGACTCTCAATAAATTTAAAGATAATTTTGAAAAAATAATACAAATAGTTAATAAATTTAATGTTATCAATCAATTTTCTTAAAAAAATATAAATTAGTTAAAAAAATTTTATATATAAGGACCGAGAAATATATATTGTATAACTGCATTAAATAATATTTTTATATAACTACATCAAATTAAATTAACACTTAATCAATAGTTTTTAATAAATATTCCGTCCATTTTAAAATGACTGATGTCATTTGCATTAAAAAAAATTATATTAACTTCTCTTTTTCGATTTTGAATGAGATATTAAAACTCTAATTCAAATGTGTTCCAAATACTCGTGCTCTCTAAAAAACAATGACAATTTCCTCGTATTTTATCTTAAATGTTTAATCAATAAATGTCATATACTAGTGGCTAGTGCATGTGCCATGTGGGACATGCAACATTCAACTTGCGTAAATATTAGGACACATAATAATTTATTTAACTAAAAATCATGAAATGCATCCAGAAAATGAAAGAAACATGATAACTTTACAGTCATACGTGAAGTCATAGGAAATGACCTGTGAGTCTGGGACGCGTGTACTAATTATCATTAGGGGCGGCGCCTCTTATATTGTGACTTGTGAAGGGGGGTTGGCCTACCAATTATTTTCAGAGCTCATTATCATGCTTTATAAGTTTTCATTTTTATTTTCAGACTTGAGGTTCAAATAATTAAAAATTTTGTTTCTAACTCCAACAAATATTATTATCATAATTTTGAAGATTTTGACCTTGTATAGTGTCCAGTATAATTGTATTGTTGCATGCAAATTAGAATTGTGAACTAGAATATTAATTTGTGATATGATGAATAGAAAACACTTTATTCTTTGAATATCTAGTCAGAATTAAGAAATCTAATTCAATTGGTTAATAAGATATTTGAATATTGGAATTTTCTATACCATATTTAATTTTTATGAATTAAAAAAATATGTGGTCAGAAATGATAAAAAATATATGTGCTAAAAAATTTAATTATAGGCTCATGCATATGAAAAATATTTATTGACAAAAATAAATTTTAAATAAATCTCAATATTTTAAAAGATTATGGAACATTTGTTTTACAGACTATTTTATTATATTCGAGAATATATGACCCAAAAAAATTTTCTCATGTTTGTTATGATGTCATAAAAAATAATTTTGGATATATTTTATTTTCAGAAAAGATATAATTCTACGTTCTACTAATATTTATTCCAGATACAAAGGAGATGGCAAAAAATTTATCCTCATGGGACAAGAAACTTCTTCATGAGTAAAAACTCATATATATCCTTAGTAACAATTATCTCACTACTCTCTCATTATTCCTTTTTATGATATGTACTTACATTTTTTCAATCCTAAAAATTTTGTTCTTTGCCCATTTAATATTCATGTAATTTGATTTATTGTCAATTTCATTTTTATATTTTATGATAATTTTTCTTTCCCTTTAACGAGAGTTTTGGTAATAAAAATATTTTAGTTTTATAATATATATTCCTAGAAAAAAAAATAATTCAATCAAACATATATTTCAATGATTCTTGGAAATATAAAGAGTAATCTCAATCAATTTTAACACTTAACCAAATATTTTTTTTTAACAATAACTAAAAATAACATTCTTATTCTGACAAAAAATATTTACCCGGACTAAAAAATTACCCATGAAAGAAACGCCTTTCTTAGTTCCTAATCGAAACATATCCCATATTAAAACAAAAATAAAACATACATATAAGTTGCTCCACATACCATTTTTTTTTTTTTTTGCTGAATTACTCCACATATCATATGATGACAGTCCAATAAGAAAAGGGGGCATGGGTAAAGCTTATGTACAATAGTCATCTTATATATTAACTTTTTAAAAAAACATTTTTTTTATGTGTTTTAGTATTTTTTATTCTAAAATTATTAATTTTTATAAATCTTAAGTCTTATTAATTATTTTTTCATATATTTCTCTATTTAAAATAACTAGATTTGATATTTGTGAAGAATATCATACTTACAATGTAATTAAGAAACACTTCAATAAACAAAGAATCATATTTATATTTTATAGTATTAAATAAGAGTATTTAGACTTTTGATATAAAAAAAGAGAGTATTTAGAGTTCTAGACTAAATATTTTAATATTTTACACTTATTAAATGTTCTTTACCTGTATGCGCTAACTTTAAATATTAATAATTTTTTAATGGAGTTAGGCGATAGTATTAATTAGTTAAGATCTATGACTGAAATCTTTAGGAAATATTTTTTTTTAAAAAAAACTAAATATTTCATTGAATAAGTGCCTAAATCAAGCACAAGGAGTACCCAATGTAAAATAAAAAGGAAATATTATTTTCTAGAAATAAATATTTTAAATTTATTAAAATACAAAAAATATTTAAAACAACTAATCTAGGCATAATTAAATATGATTTTTGACAATTGATCTCATAATTCCTTTCATTTTAACAATTCAGTAAGAAATTAATGTATACGTAAAATATGTTTGTCAAATAGTCACATGAACGCGTTTCTTTTCAAGTCAACGAACGCAAACAATTTTGTTACTTACACACAACGGCTTTACATACCTCGTTAATTTTCAACAACATCTATATTATCATTTTTGTTTTCGTCCTATCACCGTCAGTTTATTTTCTGTTTGTGTGTGTACATTTTTTCCTCATTATTCACCTGTTCCAAAAATTATTCTTAATATTGAGAGAATTAATCAACAACCTCAGTTAAAATTTTGGTGGAAATGTTAATTTTGAAAGAACTAGTATTAACAAAACTGTTTATGTTTAATAATCATATTTTCTAAAATGAGATTAGAAGAATTGATTTTGTTAGAATAGTTAAATGAAATTATTTTAATATATATATATATATATATAATAAAATAATGATTAAATACAGAGTAATACATATGTATTAAAATTAGTGTAGAAGTATTTTTACACTATCATTTGATCATAAATAATAATATTTATAAGAGTTGATGAGTGAAATAAACATTATTTCATATTTGATAAGTCATAAGCTCTCACACTCACAATTTAAATATAAGTTTCTTTTGTGATATTTTTTGAGCGTATCGAAAACATTTCATACTCATACATTAGACAAAAGTAACAATTTCTCTCTCCTTAAATTTTATCTACCGAAAATTTTTAAAACACTATATATATTTTAAATTTTGATTTTAATAAAAATAATTTTATAATATTTAAAATAAAATTTGAAGATGGTATTTAATCGCAACGTACATAAATAGTTCAACACAATCAACTACTATCATTTAGTCACAATCAAATCAAATAAATCACAAACACTATTTTATCATTCAATAATTTCAAATTTTCAATGGCTGATTTAAATTTTAAACATCATTAATGTTCACTGTTTCTATATATAAGACTATATTACTTAATTAATTAAAATTAAGAAAAATGATTAATTTAGTTAAGAATAATAAATTTATCTTAAATTTATAATTTTTCAAAACTTTTTTATCATTAATATTTTTTTCTCTTCTAATGACTTGTCAATGTATTTTTTTTTTAATGAAGAGTATTTTTAGTCTAAAAAAAATTAACACAAAGAAAATTATAGATAAAATCTTATAAAAAGAAATAAACATCATTTTAAACTTAATCTTATAAATAGGAAATGAAGAAACAATACATTTTAATACATTATTCATTATTATCTAAGTTTATATGAGCACCATTGAATAAAAAATAAAACATTAAATTAAATGTGTAATACATCATTTTGTTAAATCGCGTAGATTTTATTGGATAATAAAATGTATATAAAAATTATACTACACTGGTTGTGAGTTTTTTTTCTTTCCAAAACACAATCTCATAACTTGGAAGTTCCAAAACCCTTAATATTATTGACATATTTAAACCAAGCATCCATGCACTAATATAAAATACTACTAATAGAAAATGCATGCATGCTTCCAAGTTCGAAGAAGGTATTTTTTGAGCGTGCGTGTAGCATATGTTTTTGTGTCTGAAAAGACTGAAAGAATCGAAGCCACCTCGTGATTTTTACCTGTCAGACTTTTCACGCCTGAACACTGAACAGGCAAAGGCATTAGCGCAAGCCGGTTGCTAGGTGAATTCTATTTCATATATTTTAAATGTGAAATTATTTTTTATTTCACATGTTAATTTTTTTTAATTAATTCAACTCTAACTATTATCCACGATGATTCATGATCATGTCTTTACAAGCACCTGAGCCGTAATTTTTTTTTTGAGTTTAATGCTTTTTTCTCTATATTTTTTAATTTTATTTATAGTCTAAATAACTTTTTAGTGTTTATTTTCTGTAATTTTTTTTCCTTAACATTTTAGTCTCTACCACCAAATAATTAATGTTAATCAATAATATAACAATTATGTTAGTCGCTTAATAATGTAACAGTCCCTATTCACCTCTTTAATCACAATTGTTCCCCTTTGATGAGAACATTGACAAAAATCTTATACATCAATCAATCAAGAACAAAGGTAAAAAGAAGAGCATAATGTAGATCACATCAAATTGTGGAAGCTCTCTTATCCTAAGCTATCACTAGTCAAACTCCATCTCATCATGAAAGGCCTAATGTTACCTTCGCTACCATGAGCATGTATGCGAAAGTTTTCCACTCTTTATTGCTTTTTTGGTGTCTAGTTCTATGTTGTATTTTCTCTCTGACTGGTGTAGTGTTGTCATGTTCATTCGCACTTGGTCATTAGAATAGTAGGTTTCCCTCTTATTTCACTAAAATACAAAGAACCATTTTCTCCTGTCTTGGCAACGCCCTTCCCCTTACTCCAATGATGATACTTGTAACATTGCTAAGAGCTGATTATGTCTTGGCAACTCAAGTTTTACAATATTTCACACAATGATATTTTACTCAATTTTTTCATAGGTCACAAGTCTTCATAAATAACCTTTTTTGAAATATCAACAGCCAACAACGATATCGCTAATAACAGCTGACTATTTTTAGGATCGAAGATTGTTCCCACATACCAATACTAGATTTTTTAGCATGCATTGATCTTACTCAAACACTTCTCGAAAAACTTTCTAAGAGGTCATTCATCCCATAATTACTTCAATCAAAACACGTTTAATTATGGAGTTCTTAAAGTAATAGGTTAAAAAAAAAACAGATGTATCTTGTTGATATATGTAATATTAATTCATTCATTTTAGTCATCCTCAACTGTACACTTTCATACCTACATAATCTCTTGATCTCTTTCATTTTTTGTGTGTATTCGATTCATTCATGTGACCTTTCTTCTTGAAACATGCTAGGAGCTACTTATTGTATGTGTCTCATCCATTTTGCACTGACGATCACTTCTCACCCTTGTCAATGTTAAGGGTTATAATCCTACTTTCAACAACATCAACAACAAGGTTGACGACCTCCTTTGGTAGATTTGGGGAGTACAAAACTCCTCATCTTTTTTTATATGAGGATGATAGTTGAAGTTTTTGACAAAAGAGAGTTCATACACCGTTCCTCCCTTATCAATTTATTTTGTTTTTCATCTTTGAGAAATTTGAATTTGTTGGATGCAAAAGGGCAAAGCAATTGGGAGAGTTTAACTTTAGAATTTTCATTGGATGTAGCATCGGTCAAGTCTTTGAGAGTTGAAATAGATAAAAAAAAAAAAAAAATCAAAGACAAAAGTCAATGCTAGTTTACGTAGCCATGGTCATGCTACATTATGTTGGTGCCAAGATCGATACAAACTAGCAAATATTATTTTGTGAAAGACTTAAATATATTTTTATCCTTAAAAAAAATCAAATTTTATGTTTGGTCTTTAATAAAAAGTTTCTTAAATTTTGATCCCTGAATTTATTTTATTTTATATTTTGTCTCTGTTGTTACACTGGCTTTGATAACTTGATATGCCACCATTTGATGATAAACATAACAGAAAAAATCAAGGATCAGGAAAATTTCTAAAATATTTCAAAGATCACTTAACAAAGCCAACGTAATGATATAGACAAAATATAAAAATAAAAAATAAAACGATTATAAACCAAATGCGAAATTCAAAAGTTTTAGACGCGTAAAAAAACATATTCAAAATCACATATGCATTTAGTATATGTTAATTGAATATGAATTTAATGTCAATTCATTCATCCAATTATATATAAATCATTGTTTGAATTATTTTAAAATAATTATTTTAAAAATCAACAAATTTATTATATATAATGAATTATGATTAAATAATTATATAAATTTTTTTACACTATCATTACACATAACTTTTTTGTCATTAAATATTTAATTTAATATTTATGTACGTAATGAAATATGTACAAGTTGTAGTCAGTAGTAACAAGAACTGTATGCATTATTGTTTTTTCCTTAGTAAGTATATAATCTACTGTTAAACCAGAATAACATTGACATTTATCATAAAAGAATAAAGCATAAAAAGTAATGACGATTAATAAATATGTTTAATTAATTTGATTGTCCCTTGAAGTTAGTTTATATCATTTTTAAGCTAATTGTATAAATTTCCATTAAAAAAATCCCTATAATATGACTACTCATTGAAGGGAAATGTATAATCATATAACAAAATTATCGATGCTTGACAACAAAGTAGGTTTATGCCCATTAAAGAAGCCAAATGAAATATTTTAAATTAAGAAAATGGGTTCTTGATGTTTGATTATGACTCAATAAGTGTTCAATGAGACAAGCGTAAGACAAATCCATATAAAATGCTATTCGGTAGAAGTTGGGGGATGATTGTGGTATTATGATAGAATTTAATTGGAATGTATATCCAATCCAAAACTTTTCTTCGTTGTTATTTAATTATATATTATTATATATTATAAGTTAATTAATATATAATAAATTTTTAAAAGTTATATATAAAATGATATGTCATTATTTAAAAATATGAAAATCTTTGCATTAAAAGTACATAAAAATTAAACTGATTATGATGGATGGATCTTAAAATATGTTTCGTTTTTCCTTTTCTGGTTAAATTTGTCATGTAACAAACAAACGTGGATAATGTTTTGTTGACTTAAAAATCTGTTTGACCATAAACAGCAGACATTTACGCCTGCAATTTAAATCATAGAGTAGAGTTAAAGAACCATTACTTTTCACTTTCTGCTTTTATAAAGCACGTATTTACACTAATATGGTTTTATGTTTTCCTTAAAATAAAATTAAAATTCAAACATTAAATAAGTTTTTCTCAAGAATTTAATAAAAAGAAAATCATTTTTTGACATTTTAAAGAGTGTAAACATCTTGAGAGAAGAAAAAGTGAAAAGATAAATGTTAGAAAAGATTGATAATATAATTTGATAGAAAAAAAAAATATAAATAAATGAGATGTGTTGATGAAGTATTTGTAAATAGCTGTATTATTTTGTAAAAAATGTACCCACGAATTCTCACGACGATTAAGTACTGGTGCACATTTCATTAGATATTTAAAAGGTAAAAGTTAATTGTTAATTTGCTGTAAATCAAATAATAACCTTGACTTCATGCAATTGTTTTTTGTAATAATCAGCATTTCTCGTTTGTAAACTTGACCCAACTCCAAATATTCTTGAACAAAAATAAAAAAACTAAAAGGACTTCCTTAAAAAACTTAAGGTCCTAAAAAACTTGATTAAAACAAATTACAATTAGAAGTTCAGGTGCATGATAAGAGCAAAGAGGGTCACAAAACCTTGTCGGTCATAAACTCTAAATCTAATAAAGTTTTCATTATCACGAAAATTAAACCAGGGGAAAAGGATGACGTTAACGTTAACCCAAAAGATTGGAAAGTGGTAGTGTTATAGTAGGAACATAGTTGTCTAAAAACTTAGGATTATTGCTGAAAAAGATGATAGAACTGAAAATCTCAGCCATGAAATAAAGACATTTAGAAACCCACTATACATTAATTATAAGGGACAGATAAAAGGACAAGAACAGCAATGTCATACTATGCTGTTTATTAAATCTCTCTTCCCCCTCTCCTGATCTTAGATCTCGTCTGACACTACTCTTAAGATCTTCTGCCATAAACCTCCAAACCCTTCTCTTATCCATTGCTCTCTTTGGCCACTGAGATCATAGACACAACTCTGCCATATTCAATCTTTTATTTGCTTTTACAGCTATATTTGTTTCTGAATCATGCCACACGTTTCAAGTCCAAACGCATTCAACTAGGATTTTCAAGGTACAAAGTACCTACACGCCTCCATATTTTTTGTACTTGCATGAAAAACTATTTGTTTTCCACCTTCCAAGGTACATTTCTCACTTAGTTGTTCGTTCTTCCCATACCCTTTTTGGCCTTTATCTCAATTTTGTTCTTATCCAATTGTATCTGCTTCTGCAGGCTGTATATACATAAATTCAGCTACTGAGGTCGTGTGCTAAAAGCAAAATCAATAACAATTTGATCTTTGTTCAATTTGGTGGATCATTGGGCTGTTGATGTGATTGTGAAGCATAAGAAGCTTTTGTTAAAAATATAAGGGGTTTCCAAATGATGGTTAGATCGTGTTGGAAGCCAATTGCTGATGGTGATGAAGGAGATGGGAGTGGGAGAGTTGATGGTCTTCTATGGTACAAGGATTTGGGGAACCACCTTTATGGGGAATTCTCAATGGCTGTGGTTCAGGCCAATAGTTCATTAGAGGATCGAGGTGAACTTGAGTCTGGACCCTTGAGTTCTAATTACTTGGGTCCTCAAGGGACTTTTATAGGTGTTTATGATGGCCATGGTGGAAGTGAGGCTTCACAGTTTGTTAGTGACAATCTCTTCTGCAATCTCAAAAGTATGCTTTTCATCTTTTATTATGAACATATAGATTCAATTTCATTCAGAATATTGTTTTTTTTTCTAGATGTTGTTCTACAGATTTTCAAATGGATTCAAGACTAAGGAAGCCAAGCCACTTATAGCATGTTTGGGGGTGGCAGTGAGATGAACCAAAATCAATTATCAAATCACGGTGGATGTGAAGCAACATATAGTTGCTTTGGAAAAATCATGGTGACACCATGGTTTTTGAGATAGCCACCATGATTTTAAAGGGTATCCAAACATGCTATTTGTCTATTATGATCAATTAATTGATCATGTATTTCAAACACTCCAATTAAAAGCATTCTTTACACAAAAAGTCCTAGTGACCCTTCAACCAAAATTATAACTTGCTATGTTATCTAAGCCTCATGCACTTGGTCACGAACCCTTTTATTTTCAGTTTGTTACTTCACTGAATCAATTTCATGTGTGATCCAGGGCTTGCAGCTGAAAATCAAGGCGTGTCAGAACATGTTATCAAAAGGGCTTACTCAGCAACGGAGGAGAGTTTTCTGTCTCTTGTGAAGAAACAGTGGCTAATTAAGCCACAGATTGCATCCACTGGCACTTGTTGTTTGGTGGGGGTGATTTGCAATGGCATGATATATGTTGCAAATTCTGGAGACTCCCGGGTGGTGTTAGGAAGATTAGAGAGAGCAACAAGGGAAATAGAAGCTATACAGTTATCTACAGAACACAATGTTAACCAAGAATCGGTGAGAGATGAACTTCGGTCAAAGCACCCCTTTGATTCACAAATCGTGGTTTTGAGACAAAACGTTTGGCGTGTAAAAGGCCTCATACAGGTACAAATTTGGTAGATCTAATATATTTCCTTTTGTCACTGTAGAAGATTTTAAAATTGTAAGTTCAAATGATTCTCAAATCTCAACAAACAAAACAAAAACAACTTATATATTATTTGTAAAGAGTTATTGCTGCCACTGCACAAGACCATAGTCCATAATAGGCAAGAACAAACAAACATATTAAAGTGTTAATAACTTAGGACCATTTAATTTATTACTAGAATATGATGTTAACATGAACTTGGTTTGGCAGGTTTCACGATCCATAGGGGATGCATATCTGAAGAAAGCAGAATTCAACAGGGATCCTCTACCAGCCAAGTATAGACTAGCAGAAACATTCTTCAGGCCAATTCTTAGTTGTGAGCCATCAACATCATCCCACACACTCCACCCTGATGATCAATTTCTTATATTTGCTTCTGATGGCTTATGGGAGCATCTTACCAACCAAGAGGTTGTTAGCATAGTCTGCAACAACCCACCTAACGTAAGGTTCCATTAATTCTTTCTATCCATTCAAGGATATTGCAGGGCACGCTCAAAACAAAGTGAGACCTAAAGAAAAAATTGAGATTTTTTTTTAATTATTTTAAAGAAAAAGAGTGATATGTGAGGCCTTTTAGTCAACATGTGTGACCTTTTTTGTTTTAGAAAACTAATAACAAATGTTGGTAGTCCTAAAACTAAAGTTTTAGTTGTTTTATTCTTGGGTTTGCCTTGAGCTATTGTTGTTTGTTCTCTTTGGTATGAGTCATTTCCTTCCTAATTCTAACTAGTGTGGTTGGCATGCATTTGTTTCTTCATGTAACAGGGAATTGCTAGAAGACTTGTGAAAGCTGCACTTAGAGAAGCAGCTAAGAAGTGTGAAATGAGACTTTCTGACCTCCAAAAGATTGAGCAAGGGATGAGGAGACACATCCATGATGACATAACAGTGATTGTGGTGTTTCTTAATCCAAAACTCACTGAGAACACCTCTCTCTGTGGTTCTCCTCTTTCAATCAAGGGAGGTGGGTCTGCCAATTCCTAGATTTCTACCCGATGATACAAAAGTAACAACAATTTACATATATTTACATATGCTATATGTATGTGTAGATTAATATGAAGCAATAATTACCACTATAATTTAGATGTATTATCATGATCTCTGTCTCCCCTTTTGTTCTGTCCAGTTTATATATAATCTGGTTAACATGAACGTATATTTTATATATTAAATTGTAATCTCTGCTCATGTTTCTCAAGAACGAATCTATGGTGGTTCAAAGTCAGCAACGCTACGCAAGTGCCTAATTAATAGCACTCTGCATAATATTAATTTATAGTTTAATATCTCTGCGTCTACTTTGTCCCACTGAGATGTTTCTTTTACTTTAGAAGCTTGGAAATGACTTTTTCTTTGACAAAAAGGTAATAATGTCAGATATTTGGAAGTGCCTGTTTCTTTTCGTCCATGGTATATATCCACCATTTCCTTAACAATAATTCATTCATGTATTACGCCAAATGACTATGTAATGATAATCTAAAATAATTTTATAATATTATTTAAAGCTTAAGTTTATAATATGTATACAATTTTTATTTGAATATTTGATTAAAAAATTAGTTGTTATGAAATCTTTAATATATTATGTTTTATTTTAGATATTTATAGTTATTTGAGTGATGACATGATATCGTTCTATAATATATATGTATATATATATTTTGAAAGAATCGTTGAGATGATATCCGTCAATCATTAACTAATGATAATGACTTGGAATAAAATTTTTAATATATAAAAACGCAAAACAATTTAATTCTTCTATCCATTTGTTACTAATATTAACACATTCTCCTTGTAAAAAAAAGACACATTCTTGGATACATATTTTTCAACACATTAGTTATTATTGGGTTAATAAATGTATCCGTATCTTAGTAAATAGTAGTATTTGTCTCATTTTTTATTTAATAAGTTTCACTCTCAATTCAATAGAATTCATATAAATTTCACTCAAAATAATAATAAAAAATGTTATGTCAACATCCAAACTTTTGTATGCGTACAAAAAATTGAAATGAATTAAAAAGGTTCTATGTCTCATTTATCACATTCAAATCCCTTTTCAATTGCCAACTTCTAATATTAAATTTCTTGAACTTAAAGCATCCTTAGTCATGAAACTTTACTCCTCAAAAACCATAAGAATGTAGTAAGATCAATATAAAGCAGTTATGAAATGATGCATATATAATAAACTGCCACTACATATGTTCTTGCATATATAATGTTTTAAAAAAAAATCAACACTTAAAAAATACTCCCTCCGTTACTAGTGTTGAATTTTTTTTAAAATAATTTGTATTTATCTGTTATTTATAAAATTAAAGATCACGTTAATTACTTTCTTATCAATTATATCGTTACTTTATTTTTAATATTTA
>PYAF01005253.1:908942-927003 GCA_007407185.1 Glycine tomentella | reverse complement strand
ATTGACACCATTATTATAACGGTGACAAATTAGAAATGTGATAATATCAAGACTAAAATAAATACATATATTTATTAAGTTAATTCTTACAAAAAATGATATCTAACTTAATTTTATCATTATTTAATATTGTAACATTAAAAATTACAGAAAAATAGATAAATTATGTTTATTAATCAATATTATGATTATTATTATATTTGTTCTAACTTATTCTTATTTTTCTATTTTTTTAAGAACTTATTGTAATATTATGTATGTAACTATTAAAAAAGAGAAATAAGATGAAGTTTAAATTATTTTTTAAATAAATAGTCATTTTTGTTCTTAAATGTATAAAGTGCCGACAAATTTGTTCATGAATATGCTGTGTAAGTTCTTCTATCAACACAGAAGTTAACATATGAATAAATTTATTATATTTATTTATTTTCTGGAACTAAAATTTGAATTCTTATCTTTTAAAAATGAATTTATTATTTTACACAATCAAAAATAAAAATAACTATTTATCCTTAAAAATTTTGATTAATTCAGGATGAGCATGCCGTAATCTGGGATTACTATCCCTTGAGAGTACGGTAAAGCCAAACAAAGAGTTACGAATTCCTACGGGATTGAGGGCGAGCCTGACAACAACTTATCCTTTTATAATTCTGGTCGAAACAAAGCGGTGCGAGAACAGCACCAGAACAGAGTTTGATTTCATTGTTGTTGATTGGCAACTTGTGTTGTTCCCACCAAACAACCCAATCCAAGAGTTATGGGATTGGCCTCTGTTGTTCACAACGGCGTCCGAATTCCATTCGACTTGGATCACATTCACACTCCTCCTTTCAGATGCTCTGCACTTCACCACCCCATCTCTTCCATTTGTTCAGGTCTGTTCTATTCCTTCTCTTTCTCTTCAACCCAAACATGTCACTAATAAATACAAAAGGGTTTTCTTTGTGTGTGTGGCAGTGTACCATTATCGTCCTCCTCACCGTTTATCACTTCTGTGCTCCAGACGAATTGGCCACCACAATTATGCCTCAGGTGAATACCCCATCATTCAAAATAACCAAATTTGTTTGCTTTTTTTTTTTTTTTTTTTTTTTTTACTTCCTCTTGTACCCACCTTGTTCAAAATCTTAATTTGTGAGACCTATATTTATTTCTGATGCTTTCTTGTATTTTTTTTTATCAGACAAATGTTAATTGTTAGTTTTTATTAGCAGGTGATTCGAACCTGTGACCTCTTCCCCCTTCCCTTCTTTCTTGTATTATATATATAATCTCTTTCTCAATTCAATGTGCAGAAGTAAAGAGGATTAGTGCTCAACAAAATGATGACATAGGCAAAGTTGAGAAATCTCCCACTCCGGAATCTCTGGGAAATGAAGATTACAGTTCCTCCGTTAGAACTGTAGCATTATGGGTGTGCATATCTCTGCTAACTAGGCTTTTACATTTTCTTTGGTTGTTTAGAATTTAGAATTACATTGGTTTTTGGTTATGGTTTCTTATAGGTGTGCACTGCAGTGGCGTTTGGTGTTGGTTTGGGTTTTAAGGAAGGTTTTGACAAGGCATCCGAATTCTTTGCTGGGTATGCTGAATAACTTGATTTCGTTAAAGTTGGTCCAATTTTACAGTGCTGGAATAATTAATGTTCTGGATGAGTCAAAGTTGATATTGTGCAAAGTTTCTTTTAGCTTACTTTTAGACTCCTCTATATATGGCCTTAGAATAGTATATCTCTTAGTGATTGATCAAGCACCACGTGGTTGAAATTGTTGGAGTACAAGTGTGAGTTAAAGTCCCACATCGGATAGAAATAGAAAAATTTAGCACCATATAAGTGAGGAGAAGACCCATAAACCTGAGTCTTAAGGTTTTGGGTTAAGATGTGGTGTCTAATTCACTTATATGGTTGCTCAGGTGTAAACCCCTTGATTTCCCAACAGAAATTATAGCGCATTGGATGTTTATTTTGGGATTCACGAATACTTACTTTATAGTTTGAATTTTGATGGCAGACCATCATAGTTCTCTCTGCTTTGGTTTCGACTTTCTTGAGCTTTGTACTGACTGTGATATTGACCTTCGACTTTTATGTACTTCTTAGGTATATATTGGAGCAAAGTCTTTCTGTAGATAATCTCTTTGTCTTTGTTCTAATATTCAATTACTTCAAAGTGCCAGTTGCATATCAGGTGATGTATAAAACTTGTCATGCGTAAACTGAGCAATTTCTACTTTATGTTTTAACAAGGTATCTATTCTGAACTTGTTAATAATGTTTTAACAAAATTTTCATTTACTTATTGAACTTACAGAATCGTGTGCTTTCCTATGGTATTGCTGGTGCAGTTGTATTTCGCCTGACATTAATACTTATTGGAACAGCCACCCTGCAGGTGTGTTTCATAATGAATATATATTTCTTTCCGTATTTTACTTTTTTTAGTAAGTTTTATACTTTTTTACTGATCGTCTTGTTTATTATGATGATGTTTAGAGGTTTGAGGCAGTCAACCTTTTCTTGGCCGCAATTTTACTCTACTCGTCATTTAAGGTGAAGATTCACAATTTCCAATATTTACATTCCTCATATTGGTTGATACAACACTACTCATGTTCATGTTTGTCAAGGTCCTCAAGGAAACAAGATCCTTAGTTAAAAGCTTAAGATATTAGGTGGAACCACATGGACATTTATATACTTAACATCGTCATCATGCTAATTTGTGCTCGAAGCAGGATAATGAATATGCCCATTTTATTAGCATTGAAATTCAGTTTAATTATGAAGGAATGATAGTCAGGAGGATCAAACTCTTGACTACCTAGTCAAAGAGGCTTATATATGATATCAACAACGAATCATCTAAAAGATTAAAATTTTAGATGGAAACACCTGAATGGTTTTATCTCCCTTACAACATGTTAGGAGGTTCATACTTCTTGTTGTGGTATTCACAATTCTATGGACTGGTTTTAATTGCAGCATGTTTATTGTTTTATGAATAGCTATTTGCCAGTGAAGAAGATGAGTCTGACTTATCTGATAACTTTGTGGTGAAGACATGTCAGAAATTTATCCCTGTAACAAGTAATGTTCTCTAAGCATGACTATTTATTTCTCTTTTCCTAGTTGAAGATTTGCTGTTGATTTCTTGGGTATTCTGAAATTGAATTTTGATTCTTACTTTCTGAAACAATCACAAGAATTGTTAGAAAACTTAATCTGAATTTGTTAAAATCCAAATGAATGTTTAAGTAGAAATGGCTGAATCAAAGCTTACTTGACTGATGGTTTAGGAAACTTCAGTGTTTCCATTTCTTATGGAATTGTCTGTGTGTGTGTGTCCATATAAGTGCAATTCATGTTGTTTGGTACATGCAAAGAATAATTTTGACTTCACTGTTTTCTGTCTTAGAATTGTGGATATAGACATATCCTATTGTATCTTCGTTCTGGTATAAGCTGGAATATTTTTATATTGGGTTGATCCAATGTTCCTTTTTGAAATGTTTGATTAGAATAAATAGATAGAGACAGGCGTAGGTACATGGCTCCATGTATGCTAATGCTACGATCGGTGACTGCAGGCAGGGGCAAAATATATGTTGGCATATGCATTTCACTTCGCATGTCATTGTTTTTGCGCTGATTCAAGTTGTACTGTGTTGTTATCTTATCATCCAAAATCTTACTTCTGACAAAATTGTTGCAGCATATTATGATGGAAATCGATTCATAACAAATCTGGATGGGGTGTGGAAGGTAAGCTGTTGATGAGTGTCTGTATGGATTAAAATTACTTCCTTATTGTCTTTATTTTGATCAGTTATCTTTTCCCAGCATTAATGCATTGAACTTTTTATTAGATTACCATTATTCTTTCTTTTTCAATAAAAAGATCTTTTTTATGAATTAAATTAATTTCAACTTGATTTCTAACAGGGATCAAACATTTTGGGCAGGCCACCCCTTTACTTCTTACTGTAGCTGTTATCGAGCTCAGTGACATTGCATTTGCGGTAGGTTTCTCATCCATCCATTTCATTGGAATTTCTAGATAATTTGGCATTGTATTATTGACTCAATTTTTTTTATAGGTTGACTCAATACCTGCAGTTTTTGGTGTAACACGGGATCCATTTGTAGTCTTTACGTCTAATCTTTTTGCCATTTTGGGTTAGTTCACTTGCTTCTGTTCCCCTTGTGTATATCTGAACTTGTTTTCTATAATGTTTTGGAATTGGGATTTGTGTTCCTTAAGTGTACTTGATTGATGCCTGGAAAGCTTACCAACTACAGTTCTGGTTTCAAGGGTAGTTCATCTATTTGCTCGTGGAACGTATTGAAATAAATAATTTTATGACAGAATTCGTTGCACAGATGTGGTTAATTTGTAACTTTATTTCTGTACTTTGCTGCCTTGTGGAGGTGGAGATGCAGTTGTGTTCATTCATGTCATAATCTCAGATCAGATGTGTATCTTTCATACAATTATTGATGCTTTTCCTCATAAATTTATTTGTATTTAACCATCTGTTATTTGTCAAATGTAGGTTTAAGGTCACTTTTCTTAATAATTTCTGAGGGTATGTCAGAGTTGAAGTACTTACAGGTAAATGTTGACTTAATTTGTTTTGATATACCTCGGTTGTTGCATAATTTTCTGTTGTTTACATGTTTATCCTTTAACATTACATACAATGCGTATTACTTTTGGGACTTGAACTATGATTCTGATATGCCTTCAAAATTGTTGTTCTGTCAAAGGTTTTGGTTCAAAGCTTGCCACTTTATCCTAAATAGTGGTAGAAAAAAAAACTAATGCTCTTTTTGTCAGGAGCAGAATTTTGGTCTGAGTGGGAAACATAAACTTTAGAAAGACGTGTGGCTTGTGTTCCTTTGTCAATGTAGGATCTCACTGCATTTTGACAATTTTCATTTTGGTAATAGAGGAATGACTTAGTGACGTAGGACAGGAACCAAGAGTTATGCATAAGGTCAAGTGTTTACATTAATGGTTTATTTTTAGTCCCAACACCCTAAGAAGATAATCCAAAACAGAATAAAATTCTAAATAACAATTAACGATAAATAATCTCAATTGAAACCTTAATTTCCTAAACATAACAGCCAAAGCCAGTAACAGTTGACACTTGACATTAACATCTATTAGTATTAATTTCACCTTAATGTTCACTTTAGCAAAAAACCCGTTGAGTATTGACCCCGGATGGAGCAATGCATTTGTAGGACACTAAATACTTTATTATACAGCTGAAGTGGGAGTTGTATTTTGATTGCACATCTACATCTTAATGCAGCATTGTTTATTTAATTCCTTTTCACGAACCAAATTCTGGTGGTCCATTCGACATTCATTATTTGGAATCTCAAATTTTTGGTTGTTCTGTCAAAGGTTTTGGTTCAAAGGTTTATGCGTTAATTGGTTTGAATTATGACTATTAGTATGTTCTATGTACTAAACTTCATCTAAGGGCGTCCCTATAATTTCTTTGAATTTATGGTAGTCGCATTGCTCTTGATTTTTTAAGAATAATTTATTTGCATGAGTTGGAGAAGTAAGACTGTACATCTACCCTCCCCAGACCTCACTACTAGGAGCCTTGCAAACTAACTTCTCCCTTTAAATTTCTTTGCACAAGCTGTTTACTTGTGCCTCCGCCCTTGTTATTGATATCCATTTTTTTCGGTTTTGTTTAGCCGTCCATTGCTGTCGTTCTGGGATTTATTGGGGTTAAGATGATCCTCGACTATTTTGGTGAGTATACATTGCCTATCCACTTTAACAATTTATACAAAAAAATTGCTGTAATTGCTTTTTCACATCTCAGCATTCATGCCTTCAGGATTCCATGTCTCAACGGAGGCATCTCTTGCTTTTGTAGCCTCAACTCTTACCATTGGAGTGGTATTAAGTCTGGCTAACAAGTCTGATTAGCTTAGAAACTCAATTCCAACTCATCATGAATTGAGCTCTATATGATTAGCTTACACTTACCAAGCAATTTCATCATCCTCTCTACCCCTACACCCCCCCTCCTCCCCAAAACAATTAAAAAAAAAAAAAAAAACCATGTTTTCTTCTTTTATGTTGAAAACCCTGTAGTGAGAATGATTTGTTTAATACATTGGTGTCAATTTCGCATAGAGGAATAATTTGTAGCCTGTACTATAGCTTAAGTTGATGTTCAATGCTAAAATATGGTATCTGTTGTAATGTTCACTTCACATAATGGTCCAACATTAATTTTATTTAATTATAGAACAAGCAAGTCCTAAATTGTCAGTTAAAATATTTTTATTTATTTATAACTTTTCATTTTTATGGATTTACAGAAATTCACACAAAAATAATGGGTTGAAAAATGTTTTGCCATTATTTTAATGAATAAAAGTATTTGTTTCTTATTTTTCTTTAAGAGAAGACTCTAGTATCTGGTTTTGTTAGGAAAACAAGTCGAAATTTACCAACAAAATTTTATTTTCTTCTCTTTCAAAGTTGCAAGGCAAAGCTATCGGCATCGCTAATGAGTGATGATGGAAAATGCAACACTAAAGGATCATTTTCATCGATGATAATAACTTGATAAGCGAGTCCAAACTACGATAAAAAAAATTTGCTTATTGCTTATTAATTAGTGCTTAATAGTCCTATGTGTAGAACTTCTCTCTTTAACCACTTCACAAGAATTAAAATTTTTAAGTAATTTAATTTGTGACATTAATTTTATCAACAAAAATTTGTATTTTTTAATAAAAAATAATGGGACTGCATTCTTTTAACTCCTTTCCACTATTCAGAAAAAAATCCTCCTTTCCACTTAATTAATCAATATATTTCACTTAATTAATAATTTTTTGCATTCTGTACAAAATTACGTAGTGAATGAGACATTTTGACTAGTGACCTTTTTCATTCCTGTGAGAGAAACAGAACCCAAAAAATTAATTTAAAGTGTTCTTATAAAAAATTATCAAGACAAATTTCTCAGGATCATTAACCCACTTTAATAATGTAATTGACTAAGATATACTAGTTCCTTAACTTTAAGCTAACTGCAAAGTACAAACTAACCGATTTTAATAATGTAATTGACTAAGATATAGTTCCTTTAAGCTACTACTTTTAAATTGCTCTAAAAGGTTAAATTGCTTTAATGTAGACAGTATTTTGATTCAGATTTAGATACGTGTCCAAGTCCAAGCAAATGTGTACGAAAATTCTTCATTTTCTAATTGGTTTGTGACCTTTTGTTTGTACACGTTCCTCTGCTCTGAACGCTAAAGCATCGTGTTTGGTTGAAGTTTTGACCCTGTCTGGTTTTATGTTGAGTAATTTAAAGTTATTTTGAAATATCAATTAACCTGCTTTAACTCAAACACATAATAAATCATTTAGTGAGAAAATAAAAAGTAATTATTGTTCTAAAATTTAACCATTAAAAGGACTTTTGTGATTGAAAATTTGAAAACTACGTAATTTAAGTTTTTGAGGTGTTATGTGAAACATTTTGTTTTACATATATGCAGACGTTTGGTATCACATTCAGATAATATGAATTTATACCATTAATTAAACAGTTTTTATTCAACAACAAAAGAGAGTTAAAAGTGTCTTATAAAGAATGCATCAAATACTACATTATTATTGATATTTTTAAATGAAATATTAAGATTTTTCCGGAAACTTTTATGTTTCTTCAATAATATTTTTTTCGCAACAAAGTCAAAGTTATACACTATATATGACTTTTATGTTTAGCAATATATTTTTTCTATGAATAATTATAAAAATATTTTTTTTAAAGAGGATGTTATTTAATTTTGATTCCTATATTTAACCAAAACAATGTGTTTCATTAACTAAATTTTATAATTTTTAGAGATCAAAATTATATTAAAAAAAATGGATTTGCAAATACTGCTAATATAAATTTTTTAATACCAGCAATAGATCAAAATCTTACTAGGCCTGTATGCCATACTTTCAAGATTTTTATTTTGACAGCAATACTTTTAAGATTATTATTATAAAAAATTTAATATCATACCTAATAATTTATAATTGAATAATAATATAATTTTTTTAAAGAAAATCTAAACTTTTTATATTACCAAAACATATTAAATTCTAAATAAGAAATTTAGAATTGGGTAAGTAGTAAAATTTATCATGAAAGTGCGAGTCGACGTTAAATTGATATATCAAATATATAAAAAAATAATTAAAAATTTAAAAATGAAATAAATTAGTCTTGTATATAATTCAATAAATTCTTAACTCTTAATTTAATCTCAAATTAATTCTTAAAAATTTAATTTATTATTAAATTAATTCTTAAATATTAAATTACAGAATAATTTTACAATAATGACAAAATTATTTATTGTAATTTCTACAAATAATCTCACAAATTTAATGTTAAAACTGTTTATTGTAATTTCTGCACATTGAAAGACTAAACTGTTTATTGTCAAAACTGTTTTGGAAACAAATTCCCAGAAGATTTTCTTAGATGGTAAGTTATGTCATGGCTGACGATGTGACATGCGGTAAGAGGTCTGTAAAAGGACCCATCAAACTCACTTGAACTTAGACACCATTCTGATTTTGTCCATCCAAACCTTAAAAAGATTCAGTGAAGAACAACATTAATGGCATCTCTGTATTAAAAATTCTTCATTTTCTACTGTCTGTTGCTTTTTGATTCCAACACTTTCATCTCCTCTAACACTCTCTCTTTGTAACTGACACAGTGGTGTGCAAGCAGTTCGTCCTCCTCCTTTAACATCCACCTCCGACCCACCTCCTCTTTTTGATGGCACCACCAGGTTAATTCCTATCCACATCCAAAATTCACCTCCTTTTTCCATGGTTTTACTTCAAGTTTCAACTTTTCGCATGCCCATGTTCTTATTTTTTTTTCCTATTTATTGATTTAGGTTGTATATCAGTTATTCTTGCCCCTATGCACAACGTGTATGGATCGCTCGGAACTACAAGGTTGTTTCTTCGTTCTGTCCTCTTTCTAGAATAATCTATTCATATTTTCGATTCCAATTTCCATGGCTTTATTTTATTCGCCTTGCTTTTTAGTTATGATGTTAAATATTATGTTATTATCTTTTTTTAATTATTAGTCCTACGTGTCTGTTTGTTGTGTTTTCTTATTAATTTATTCTTACTGTCACTGTTATTTCTCATCATGTTAATTAAAAACTACAGGGACTACAAGACAAGATCAATTTGGTCCCTATAAACCTTCAAGACAGGCCAGCTTGGTATAAGGAGAAAGTCTACCCTGAAAATAAGGTTAGTAGCTTAGGCAACAGAGGGTAATAAGGCTATGTTTGGATTAAAGTTTGGAACGTATGTTTATGAATTCCAATCCACCCAATGAAGAAGGAAAATATTCTTGTTGCTTCCAAAGTAAAAGTAATTTTGAGCTCTCCTAACTTTAATCCGAATATGCACTGAATTGGTTGTTGATATGTTGCTGCTTTGACTTGACTGAGATAATTTGATTCAGCCAGTTAATAAGTGACATTGTTCCCCTAAAATATGTATATAGGTGCCATCCTTGGAGCACAATGGCAAGGTGTTGGGAGAAAGTCTTGATTTGATCAAATATTTAGATGAAAACTTTGAAGGGACACCTTTGTTTCCCAGTGTAAGAACTAAGACTGCACATTATCCTTTTGCCCTTCATGGCCTCTCATCTCTTTTCAAATGTTGGAGTGAATTAATGATGTTATGCTGAAATTTTTTTAGGATCCTGCCAAGAAAGAGTTCGGCGAGCAATTGATATCCCATGTTGATACATTCAGCAGAGACCTGTTCGTTTCATTGAAAGGGGATGCTGTACAGCAAGCCAGTAAGCAAGATATTTAAGTTTGTGAATAGAGGAAAGTTTTTTTCTCTTTTCAAATGCATAATGATAATGGTTCTTAAAATGGTAATTTAAATCAGGTCCCGCTTTTGAATACTTGGAGAATGCTCTTGGTAAATTTGATGATGGGCCATTCTTGCTTGGTCAATTCAGTTTGGTAAGTTAAAATTCAATGGTCTTTAAAAATTGTTTTCCTTTTAAATTCGTTGCCTTTCAGGCTGACTACTAATGCTTGTCGTGATGCATCTGACAAATTAGAGTATGTGAAAATACATTATCATATCACGTATTATCCTTTAAGATTAGTTTTCACATTTCCTCTTTATTTCTTAGAATTCCACACCATACTTCTTTAACTTATCAGGATTTGTTTTCTTAATTAGCCTGGATTATGACTGGTATAAATAAGGGTTAGTACTATAGATTCCACGAATATATCAAATTATCGAATATATTGATATGTCTTAATAAATCTTAGTTAATATCAGTGTAGTATTTGTTTTATATCTCTTCCTCCATCTATCTAAAACCCAAAATTTTTAAAGTAGTCATGATTTTATCCAAAAGTATTATACTGGTATAGTATCTGATAATGAGCCTGTTTGGATACAAGTCACGAGTATTTGAGAGTTTTTTTTTACTGGAAATATAGAGTTTTTTAGTGGAGAAGCTCATGAAAGCACTTCTAACCTTGTATCCAAATGTCTACAGCTTTTCTTTCATACAATTTGTAAATGCTTGTCAATTGTGATGATCAGGTGGATATTGCCTATATTCCATTTGCTGAAATGTTCCGAATTGTCTTTGCTGAGGTGTTCAAACATGACATCACAGAAGGAAGGCTTAAACTTGCAACATGGTTTGAGGTACACTAAAATCAGTTGTGTAAAATTTCTTCCCCTTTTATGGAAATGGCACTTAATTTATATGATGATGAAATTCATCATAACCATTGTTGAGAAAAGTTATAATATAAGTGGGAGACAACCCTCACCTATGAGCTATCTTTTAGAATTGAGTTAGGCCCAAACTCACATTCTAAAATGGTATCAGAGCCTATTCTTGATTCATTAAATGGATCATCCACCATGTCATCCACGCACAGAGTCCAATAGTACTGGGTGTGAGGGGATGTGTTGAGAAAAGCTATAATATATAAGTGGGAGGCAACTCTCACCTCATGAACTAACTTTTGGGGTTGAGTTAGACCAAACTCACATTGTAAGAACCATGAACTTTAAGCAAATTTCTCCATTTGCTTCAAAACTTCTAAGAGATTGTTTCATTTGAACTTGGCCCTCAATCTCATGCCTTTGATAGGAATCCTAACTACTAACCCTTCAGATATGCTGGTTACAAAACAGATCTTCATTTGTAAATGAAAATATTTATTTTGCAGGAGTTGAATAAGCTAAATGCTTATACCGAGACAAGAGCCGATCCTCAGGAAATCGTTGATCTTTTCAAGAAACGTTTCCTGGTAATAATATATTAACGAATCCCTTAACTATTGATTTTGAAGAATGTGATTGGTTTCTTACTAATAATCTCTTTGCTACTTCCTTTGCATTTCTACTCTGCAGCCTCAACAGTGAAACGTTGTATTGCTGCAGGCTTCCTCTAAGATGTAGACTGTGCCAATAAAGCGTCCTTTCATTCAATGGATGGAATACATCTACAGTCAAATATCAGTTGTGTTTATCTGCTAGAGTTGCAGGATAGATTGAAGTCATAATAATCATGGTCATTTTTCAGCTTGTTTTGTTTGATGTAATAATAATGTTTATGTACCAATTTGTGATCACCGATCAATATGGTATAATTTATCCTACTTGTGTGGCTGTGTTATATCACGTATAAGCTTTGATATCTCAAGTGTCCGTGACCTGTCAACAAAGTTTATTGCATGAAAGTTATACATGGTTAATAATATATCACTTCACTAATAAGTTAATTAATTAATTACAACTGAAGAGCATTGCTTCACTAATATTACTACTATGTAAATGCGTGAAAGATTTTGTAGAACTAAATACACAATGCTTCATATTTCAATGATTTACTTGTCATTTTTCAAAATTTTTCCAAGACTAACTATAGGGACTAATGAGAATGCATCAAAAGATAAACTTGTGAGAAAATAATTGTCTTTTTGTAATTTTTTAAACGAATAGTAATTATTTTTTATTTTTAAGACAAAATAGTAGATTTGTGCTAGTTTTGCCTCTATTTTTAATTTTGACATGGTTTTCGCAATGGATTTGTATGGAGAACAAAATATCAAATATGCATATAGAAAGTGTGAATCTTACCATGCTTGAATAAATCAATCTAAGGTTATTTTAGCTTATTATTAATAAGCGATATTAAATTTAAGTCTTAAATATATAATTACATTAAATACTACTTGTAGTTATAGTACAAATTTTTGGTATCACATTCAATTATAAGAATTTATGAGTTTAGTGTTTATACTCATGATGTAAAATAATTTTATAATTGTTATTCAATCACAAATCATCGTTTGAATTATTTTAAAATAATTATTTCAAAATTTAATAAATTTACCATATATATGATAAGTTGTAGTTGGATGATCATATAAAACTTTTTATACTATCAATGTATAACACTTTTTCTCCAAATTTATACCTATGATCGTATCAATTAATTTTTTTATAGAATTAAAAAGTATCTTAAAAAGAATGCATTAAATACAAATTATTATTAGCATTTTGTATGAAATATTTTTAATTTTTGGAGAGATTTTTTTCAATAATAAATTTTACTTTCGTGTGGCGGTGCGTGTGTAAAATATTTGGCAACAAAGCCAAAGTTACACACTCTAATGTCTAATGTATGACTTTTTATATTTAATTATAAAAATATTTTTTTATTTTACTTTTTCTGAAAATGTATAAAAAAATGACAAAATATTTTTTTTTTGTTTTTGATATTTTTTACAAATACTTATTTATGAAAAACAACTTTTTTAACAATTTAATTCTATAAACATAAAAAAAAATAGTTTAAATAAGTTACTAGTCTCTAAAATATCATTATCTTTGTATTTTATACCTTAAAATTTTGTTTAATTTTATTTCACTTATTTTTTTTCAAATCTTCTATTAACTTAAAAGTTAAAACCATGTATTTTATGTATAATTATTAGAGATTAACATTTAATAATTTTTTTATAGAAATTAAAAAATTTATCTTTCAAATTCTCAAATAATCAAATGCAAGGTGATGTCACTGCTGGAATAACTCAACTGGTTAGAAAGTATGGCTGTTAACCTTAGGTTGGAGGCTCAAGCCCTCCTTCCAGCGATTTTGATTTTGCCCCCCCAAAAAAAACGGTGATGTTACAGCTGACACTTGTATGAACTTTGAAGTTTATATACACCTCATTTTTTAGATATATGGTTGTAAAAACAGAGAGACAGTGAGATAGAAAAAAAGAAATTAATAGAAAATATTAAGTGACAGTGTGACAAATGATTTAATGAGAAATAAAAGAGAGAAATATGAAAAAAAAGAAAAATACGATGAAAGTGAGATAGAAAAGAATTTAGGTGTATGTTCCATATTTCTTATACAAAAGCCAAACTCGCTTGAACGTAGACACCATTTTGATTCTGTCCATCATCCAATCCTTCAGATTCTGTGAAGAACAATGTTAATGGCAACTATGTATTAAAAATTCTTCATTTTCTAAACTCTACTCTGTTACTTCTTAATTTCAAGTTTTCAACACTATCCTCGTCTCTAATGCTCTTTCTTTGTAACTAACATAGTGGCTTGCAAGCGGTTCGTTCTCCTCCATTAACGTCCACCTCCGACCCACCACCACTTTTTGATGGCACCACCAGGTTAATTCCTTCTCACACTCCAAAATTCACCTTCTTTTCTATGGTTTTGCTTCAATTTTCACATGCCCATGTCCTTATTTTTTTTACTATTTACTTAGGTTGTCCATCAGTTATTCTTGTCCCTATGCACAACGTGTATGGATAACTAGGAACTACAAGGTTCTTTCTTCATTCTGTCCTTCTTGTAGAATAATCTATTTTGCACACAATTTAATATAAATTGGTTCCTAAAAAACTTTATAATTTAATGTCAGGTCATTAAAAAATATAATTTATTATCAAATTAGTTTTGAACATTACAATCCAATGATAAAATGGTTTTATAAATTTAATGGATAGACTAATTAGTCACAATTTTTGTACATTCATGGACTAAATTTGTATTTTACATCTTTCAGAACAAATTTATCACTGCGTCACATTTTTGGGACGAATTTGACTATTTACCTTTTTATTTATTTTTTATTTACCATGTTCTAAGTGTTTGCTTCTTGTGATTTCTTATAATTTTATGAGTTTAATTTTTATACATTATGAGCATGAAAAACATTGTCAACGAATAAAAATTATTGTTAGAATGACTTTTAAAGTAGTTACATGTCGTAATTAAATGATAGTGTAAAAACCCTTTAGATTATAGGTAGGTAGATAGACTATTTCTCTTATATAATCTTCTTTCTGTCAGTGTTATTTCTCGAATTGGTAATTAAAACTACAGAGGCTACAAGACAAGATCAAATTGGTCCCTGTTGATCTTCAAAACAGGCCAGCTTGGTATAAGGAGAAAGTCTACCCTGAAAATAAGGTGAGTAACTTGGCAATTGAGGTTAATAAATTGCTGGCTACTTTGCTAATTTGATTGGTATGCTGACAGAGCTAATTTGATTCAGATATTTCTTTTTTTTTACAATGACGACGATGAGATTTGTATTTAGAATCTCATACTTAGTGTTCAAATCTCCCACGAAGCCGATTTTAGTGAGTTTTTGATTCAGCCAGTTGATAACTTATTTGTTTCTGCTAAAACATATATATAGGTGCCATCCTTGGAGCACAATGGCAAGGTATTGGGAGAAAGTCTTGATTTGATCAAATATGTACATGTCAACTTTGAAGGGACACCTTTGGTTCCCGGTGTAAGAACTGCACATTCTCTTTTTTCTAGTCATGGACCCTCATCTCTTTTCAAAAGTTGGAATGAACTAATGATGTTAAGTATAAATGATTTTAGGATCTTGCCAAGCAAGAGTTTGGTGAGACTTGATATCCCATGTTGATACATTCAACAAAGACCTGAACTCTTCATTGAAAGGGGATCCTGTACAGCAAGCCAGTAAGCCACATATTAATTTGAATTTGTAAATAGAAGAAAGTATTTATTTTTCTTTTCAGATCCTTAAGAAAATTAAAATGATAATTTAAATCAGGCCCTTCTTTTGAATACTTGGAGAATGCTCTTGGTAAATTTGATGATGGCCCATTCTTGCTTGGTCAATTCAGTTTGGTAAGTTGAAATCAATTCAATGATCTTCGATTTTCGTTTTCCTTTTAAATTTGCTGCCTTTCAGACTGATTACTAATTCTTGTCGTGATGCATCTAATGTGTAGGAATATATGAAAATATCTTATCATATCTTATCACGATTTATATATTTTCCTAATTAACTAGGATTATGATTATAAATAAGAGTTAGTGCTATAAATTTAAGAGTATATCAAATTAATATGTTGTAATATATCTTAGTTAACATCAATTCAGAATTTCATTATCTTTTAATATCTCTTCCTCCCTCTGTCTAAAACCCAAAAATTTCAACATGATGAAATAAAGTATCAGATTTGATCTAAATGTAGAATACCAGTATAATATCTGATAATATCAATGACAACTTTTATCTTTCATATAATTTGTAAATGCTTGTGAGGATCAGGTGGATATTGTGTATATTCCATTTGTTGAAAGATATCAAGTTGTCTTTGCCGAGCTGTTCAAACGTGACATCACAGAAGGAAGGCCTAAACTTGCAACATGGATTGAGTTACACTAAAATCAGTTGTGTAAAATGTCTTCCATTTTATGGAAATTACGCTTTGTTTATATAAAGAATTTGTCATAAGCAAAATTCTCTCCACTTGCCAAGTGTTGACAGCTTGTTGCATTTGAACTTTACACTCAATATCATGCCTTTGATAAGAAGCCTAACTAAGTAACTAACCCTTCAGGCATACTAGTTTTTTTTTTTTTTTTTATCCATGAAAATCAAGATAATGTAGAGGGTTTACAATAACTCATGCACCCTGTTCAAACAACTGAATTAGATCCCCTTAACCTTCAGGCATATACTAGTTGGCATATACTAGTTACAAAAGAGAATTCATTTGTGAATGAAAATGTTTCTTTTACAGGAGGTGAACAATATTGATGCTTGTACACAGACAAAAAACGATCCTCAAGAAATTACTGATAAATACAAGAAAAGTTTACTGGTACCAAATATATTATGAATTTCTTACTGATTTACTATTGATTTTGAAGAATTGTGATTGGTTTCTTACTGATATCTCTTTGCATTTCTACTCTGCAATCTCAACAATGATCCTTGGATTGTTGCAGGCTTCCTCTAATATATATAGCCTGTACCAATAAAGAGTCCTTTGCATTCATGGGATCCATCTCTTCAGTCAAATAATTATTTTCACTTTTCAGCTTGCTTTTTTGATGACATTAATTATAATGTTTATGTACTAGCTTGTGATCACTGATCATTATGGTATAGTTATCCTACCAGTACTATGTTAGTAGTATTAAGCTTTGATATCTTAAGCGTCCGTGATGCCAGCCAAGCTTTATTGCATGGAATTATACGTACTGGGTTGTGAAAAAACGTTGTGCTGAAAGCATTTTCTCATTATTAATACATTTAACTGCAGAAGACGGGAACTTTTCAGTTTCAGGTACATCTAAAAAAAATGGAAATGAGGAGATTGTACTTTCTTCCAAAGGATTGACCCAAAATTTGTTAACAAATTTAAACATAATTAATTATTTTTTTAGTACCTTGAAATTTGGGGTGAATTAAATGTTATTCGCTTAAATACTTCTTAAAAATCATTTTAGTCTCTCAAATTAAAAAAGAATCCGATGGATTAAAATGATTTTTTTTTATATAAGAGACTAATATCAAATTTGTTTTAAATTTCAGGAACCGAAAACATAATTAAGCTAAATTTTCAAGACAAAATACCATTTTCTTGAAGTTTAATAAAATTTACTCAATTTTTTCAAAAAATTACTCAATTTTCCTTTTTTCTAAGAACATATTTAATCATGTAAATCAAATGATGAAACACAACTGATTAATGCGTTAGAGTTAAAATTAAATTGTTATGATACTACTTGAGTTTGAATTCGATTCTTAGTGAAAATAATCTTTTATCAGACTTTAATTATCTTTTATCAACTCTAAATTAGTTAGTATTTTTTTTTATTCAATGAACCAAATACTAAGACAAAAAACATAATCATGCGATATATTTAATTTGGCTTAATTATCGCAACATATTTAATCATGGAATATCATTTAAGTTGATCCTCAGAACAATTATTCAACTCAAAAAACTTACCCTCTCAAAAAAACTTATTATTCATGTTGAGGGGTCATGATTGATGTTCATTTGGTAGTAGGTAGAAAATAATATCATAATACGACGAAAATAACCCCTGGATGGCCGGTAAAGTGAAAGCTATTAATTAAATCTACATTTATATCTTGATATCACAATGTGTCTCTAGAGTTTTTTTAAAGTCGTTGATGAGTTTTTATTTTAGTGTTTGTTTGATCGTTCCGTTAAAACAGTAGTTAACGTAAGTTAGAGTTTTTTTTTTCCTCCTTTTTTTGAGAGAGTAAATTATAGTTAACATAATTATTTTATGTCTTTTTATTTTGTAACTTGTATAATATATTTTCAATAATAAATAATATACACATGATAATATAATTATTTTTGTGCCATCACTTAATTATAATCCACTGTAAATAATAAATTTGTTAATTTTTATAATAAATAGTTAAAAATGATACTTAATTGTATTTTTTTATTATATAAATGCATGTCTATAAACTTATTTCAATACATAATTAAATAAATATTTAAAATTTTAAAAGAACTAATTAATGAAATTAAATATAATTTATTAAATATTTCAAATTATTTAATATATTGATTTTTTATATTTTGATATGATGAATTAATTTTATTATATAAAAATG
>PYAF01005253.1:895039-908842 GCA_007407185.1 Glycine tomentella | reverse complement strand
TTTTAAAAAAAAAAATTGTAAGTCAATGTTAATTAAAGTCATTATTACATTAGTAAAAAAGAAAGAGGATGACTAAAAAATGTAAGAAGCGATATGTTTATTAAATTGCTCTAATTCAATTGATTGAATGTGGTATATGAGTGTGAATTATTATAAACATCAAAATACTTATTTTTTATTCCTATATATAAAAAAAAGAAATATGTTTTTTTGTCATAAAAAGAAAAAGCAGTTGATGAAAATAATGTCAGCAATTTATAAGGATAATTTAGAAATATGTATACTAAAAAGAATGATTATCTTCTTTAGTAGTTATAGATAATTTAATAATAATTTAGAAATATGTACACCAGAAAGAATGATTATATTCGTTAATAGTTATAGATAATTTAACAAGTGTTCGGTAAAAAAAAAATATTAGTAAGGGACTCTCTCAGAGCGACACATGGCAACATACCATCAACGGCTACTACTGCAAACACTGCATGTTGCAAAAAACCAGCGGCAACCGAAGTTGATTTATAACGTCGATACAGAGATAGAGAGAGCTATAAAGAAGGAAGATTCAGTTAGTTACCCTTTCATCCTCCTCCGTAACAATCTCACCAAACCCTAATATTTCTCTCTCTCTTCATCTTCGCGCCAACGCATCCGAACATGGCGCACTTCAGTTTCAATCTCCTCCACAACCTCGAACCCAAGAGGTACGCCTTTACACATAACATACAATCATCACAATTTCCACGCCTTCTTGAGCGCTTCGGATCCATTTTTGAACGTTTCTTCGTAGCAGTTACTGTCCACGCCAACTGAGAAACAAAACAAAACAAAACAACACAACAGTTTTTCTTTTGTCGACTCGGTTTTTAATATGCTGATCATAAATTCGGAACACGATAACTGAAAATTTCTTTAGTCAATAATAGTTCGTTTTAGAATCTCTGTAATTGGTTGGATGTTGAAATGTTGTGGTGGTAGTGTTAGCTCTGTTGGTTTGGCTTTCAGAGCGAAAGCTATGGGCTGTAGAGCTGTACCTGTTCTTAAAGTATGTTGTTGTCCTTACTGAGTAAGCGCTCATTGGAGGTTGATTCCAGGTAGCGTGCGTATATGGTAGAATTATAATCATGCATGCGTTATGTGTGTGTATTCGCCGTGGGACTGCAATTTTTTTTATCAGCAAATGTTAATGTTAATTGTTATTTTTTTTTTTTGTTAGTGGGGAAATCGAACCCACGACCCTTCCCTCCCTCCCTTCTCCTCTTTGTTAGCCGTGGGACTGCAATTTGATTTAGAGAAAATTAGAGAAGTGCCAAGAACATAATTTCTAACACACTTTTTTTAACATATTAAAATTTATTGACAAAATCATGATTGATGTTCGATAAATAAGAAATGGGACCCGCACAATTTTGTAATTCACAATAAATTTCAATCAATAATAATAGAGAAAAGTTTTGGAGATTGTGATGCTAGACATTTCTCTAGAAATTGTAGTTTACCTGTTGTGTTGTGTGAAATGGTTTGTTTCTGGTTTTGGAAATGGTGGTACTCTGTTCCTTTTTTTTTCCTTCTTTCTATCTGACACAACAATAATTACACGTATTGTTTTACAGGGATTCTTATGGATTTGCATTAAGGCCTCAATACGCACAAACATACAGGGAGTATTCTTCCATCTATAGGGTATTGATTATACTAGTTAAATTTTTCTTTCATGTGTCTGCTGATCCATGTTTAATGTTTCAATCCCATCTTCAAGTACACATGCACGAACACATTTTTTTCGGGATATAATACATGTATCATTTGCCCATGATCAGTGTAGTGAAATAGCAGCGCTTTAAGGTTCGTCATGATTCAAAGGACATAGTTCCTTTATTGGGTAAATAACGAAAGGAGTTTATCCTTCCCCACGAGTGCTTTTGTTAAATAATAAATAGTAAAGAATGACAAACCTTTCCCTGTGACTGATGATTTTTAGTTAATCATCCAGTAATTATTGCTCATTCCATTTCAAATTATTTGTCCTGTAAAGTATGATACATATCTTAAGAAAATTGTTAATTCCACCAATCACGATGACATAATACTATAATAGTCTTTTTAAACTAAAATACCTTTATTAAAAGAGTTAGAGTGTATTGCAAATTAATTAAGCGTTTAGGTGATCAATAAATAAGGGATCTTATTGGAAATATGTAATTAATGCTTTCTTGATTTTCCAAAGTAATAAATCATTTGAAATAAATTAAAACTCCTGAAGTGACAAAGGGAGTAGTTGCAACAAGAAGATGAAGAATAAACAACTTACAACATTAACTGCATACTTGTTCCGGTAGGCAATAGCTAATGTCAAGTCAAGTGTCTTCTCTTTTGAGAAAAAAATAGGTCCAAAAAAGATGCATAATATGTGCAGCCATATGATTAGACATGGGCAGCCCAGTGCGTGAGACTCCCAATTAGTGGGTTGGGGGAGGGTTTATAGACAACATTTTAATTTTCTTTCCTTATAATTTCAAGAAACAATGATCCTAAACAACAAAAGCATTGCATTTTAGCCCTTTGATGTTATCCTTTGCAATTCTGAGAATAAGTAACACAAATTCAATTTAATGATCTTCCCTAGACTGATATATTCATTGTATTAGGAGGAGGAAGATGAGAGATCAGATAAATGGAGTGACTTCCTTGAACAGCTAGCTGAATCATCTGAACAAACTTCTGAGAACAAACATAAAGATACATTGAAGGCTGTACCCGAAAGTAACGAGGTAAGAGAAGAGAGAAATCCGCATAGGCTAAGTAATGGGGATGATTCAAGTGGGAGGAAGTTTTCTGAGTTAGAGGAAGAGACTATTGTTGTCAGGAAGTCTGCTGAGGGTGATGAGATAATAGAAGAGACAATTCAAGATAGGGTTAGCAAAGGAGGTGACTCAAGTGACAGGACGACTTCTAGAGATACTGAGATAAAAGAGGGTACTAGTCCAGGGAGGGTTAGTGAAGGGGATAATTCAAGTAGCAGGAATTTTATTTCTGATAGTGCCACTGGAAATAACTCTGGAAAGGAACAGCACCATTCAGAAGAAAGAAAGACTCGTAAGGTTCAACGCTGGGCCGAAATTAGGCCATCTCTTATTACCATTGAAGAAATATTTAGTTCTCGTATAAAGAAGGGGAAAAAAATGAAAGGTGGGAAAATAAATGGAATTAACGACCATCTTCCATCAATAGAAGAATCTGAACCTGTAGATGATGGTATAAATGGCTCAAGGGCAGAAAATGCTTTAGTAGATCAAGACTTGCCTGAACTTTTCTCTCGATGGAAAGAACTGGAATTCCTTGTTCAAGGAGGAGTCCCAAAGGATCTTAGAGGAGAGGTAAAATTGTTCTAATTCACTTAAGTGTCTACTTTTGTTGGGGAAAATATACTGCAACCTTCCCTACACTACAATATTGTTGTTACAGGTCTGGCAAGCCTTTGTAGGTGTGAAGAAACGACGGGTGGAGAGCTATTATGAGGATCTGTTAGCTCGTGATGAAAGTGAGGAGCAAGATGTCTCATCTGCTGCATTTGGGAAATGGAAAAAGCAGATTGAGAAGGTCATTAGCTGCATGCGCCTTGGACTTTATTTTGATTTGTACGTGCTGCGTCTTATGCTTTATATTGCATACTGGCTCTCTCCTTAGACTAAACCTTACTTTTCATTCTCAGGACTTACCACGAACTTTCCCAGGTCACCCTGCTTTGGATGAAAATGGCAGAAATTCCTTGAGGCGTTTACTACTAGCATATGCTCGACATAACCCTGAGGTTGGGTACTGTCAGGTAATTGGATTTGGAGTTCAGAAGAGTCTTTCTTGGAAAATACTGCTATTACTTCCTAATATTCAAGCTTCATCAGACTTCTCACTCATACAATTTCCATCCCTATCCAAATAAGTATTTTCCATGCAAAGGGTTAAATAAACTGAAATATGTGGTGCCATTGGAAAATTCAAAGTTATTATCTCCAGAAGCTGTTTGGGACTGGGTCACTTTCCCTTTTATTAAAATTTCCTGTTATTGATTATGTAAATGAAAATCTGTGTGTAAATTGTTTGTTCTTTTCTATGTTTTTTGCTTAAAGTTTATATAGAGAATAAATATTCATGTATTATTGAAATTAATTGGCAAAGAGATAAATGTTGAGTCTAATTTCTTCAACATTAGGTACTTAATTATCCACTTTTACAAATTATGACATATTACTGACGATGGAAGTTTTCTTTCAAGGACTACAAAATGTGTTTATAGCTGTTAATGTACTGAAAAACTGAAAAGTTCTTTTGGATTTCATTTGTCTCATAATTTTCAATTTTCAAATCTCCTTCGGTTTCTAGTGTAATGTTGCAATTTATGCTTTACTGTATTCTGTGTTTTCTTTTGATAAAAAAACTACTGTTCTTGAAAATGAAAAACACAATGTGGGAAAAAAACTGTCAAAATAAGAAGCTAAACAATTTTGTGAACCATGGCAGAACACTTAATGAAAAACAGGTTTAGGCTGGAAGAACTTAAAAATGCTGCCTGGTTTATGTGTTATACTATTAATGACTAGTTTGCAAACCAATTGGTCTTGCTGGCCCTCTCTCTCTGACTCTCTCCCTCTCTTCCCCCCCTCCCCCCCGGCTCTCTCTCTCTCACACACACATACACAAATGTATATAATGTTTAATGCTTCTTTGAAAATTGTGAACTATGGTCAAGGTGGCATTGTGCTTTTTAAAGATCATTAAGTCAGTAATTACTTGATACTGACCAATTTGCATCCTCAAGATATTTGGTTGTAGGACAAAATTTCTTAAGATTCCATTTGGTGGTCCTAGGGTTAAGCAATTGAATAAACAGAAAATAAGTCTAAAACATAGATGGTGCCTAGAAATCAACTTAAAACTTTGGTATAGGTTTTCATACTAGTCATGTCTCTTCAACTTATGGCTGGATCTCTGACATTGTTGGTAGGGGTCTGCTAAACCCTGCCTGCTAAATTCTAGTCATCATTTATTGATTTAATGCACCAACTCCTATTAGCTTGGGTTAAAGGTGCTGTTGATGTTGATTTATTGATTTAATGCCTTTTTCAATTACTTTTGGTATAAGCTTTAATATGTTAATGCATTTCAATATATAGTGTATCTTGAGAGTTCCAGGGTTCCTGCTTCATGTTAGTACCCCCTTCAAACTTAACTGTATGCTTGCTAGAAAAATGTTGAATGTTTAAAGCCTAAAGCCTAAGTCAATTGAAAATTTTGTATGTCTTGTGAAGTATGAGGTGTAATATACTGACCATAGATTTTTGACCATGCATTCCCATAGTTGTTGCTCTTGTGTTTTGGGTGGTGGTGGTGGTTGTTGAGTTTGATGGTATCTAGCAATTTCTTCACTGGTGGTAATGGTAATCTTTACTGTTGTCATCATCATCATCATATTCTGTCATTAAATTTTGTTATTGTAATTCATGCAGGCAATGAATTTCTTTGCTGGTTTATTGCTACTTCTTATGCCAGAAGAAAATGCCTTTTGGTAGGTTTGCAAAGCTTTCTAATATTTTCCCTTTGTCAGTCCCTCTTTCCAGCATAGACAATAGCTTGGGCTAGGCAAAATCTTGGTTTGTTTAATTGCAGATGTACGTAGATTGATTTGTGAGATATGTAGTTGAATGGGTTTGGTGTGTGGGTTTGCAGATCAACCTGTTTAACCAAACCCATTTACCCACATGTATACATATACAAATCTTCTGGTTTAGTAAAAATAATATTTTTGGACTGGCCCACAGACCATTTGGACCAGCCCACAAATCCAGTATTTTGAGAGGGGAGAAAAAGATTCATAGGTTTGTGTGCGGATCTGTTTAATTGTGGGTTGGTTGAATGCAAGCTCATTTAAATGTGGGCCTATACTAGTCGGTCTGCATAACTGTGGGCTTAAGTGTACCAGTGCAGATCTGTCCAGACTTGTCCACGTATACTTTCACTGATTTTCTTCTTTTGGTAACTGATTATTAGGTAAACTCAGTCTTTTAAAAATGCTGTCTATTTAAAAAGATATGATCATATCTTTGTATTGTTTAACAAAAAACACTTGGTTTGTCTTCGGTTTTTATTATCTAATGTTTAATTGGGATATCTCAGGGCATTTGCTGGCATTATTGATGAATATTTTGCAGGCTATTATACTGAGGATATGATTGAATCCCAAGTAATGATCAATTTTCTATCCTTTTTTCTTTTTAAAAAAGGAAACATTCTTTATCCTGTTTCTTGAGTCACATGTCTTTTGGATAATTGTAGTATTAAGGTACTTGTAATTCTCTTTGCCAATGATGGAAGCTTTTAATGCGTCAGGTGGACCAGCTTATTTTTGAGGAATTAATGCGTGAAAGATTTCCTAAACTGGGTTTGTATTTATTATCTTTGCTCTTTAGTAATCTTCTTGTAATTGTCTCTCTGAATCAGTTTGGATATTTTTTTATTCTACTGATGCTTTTGGTGCAGTTAATCATCTGGATTACTTGGGAGTGCAGGTGGCATGGATATCTGGATCTTGGTTTCTATCAATCTTTGTAAACATAGTTCCTTGGGAAAGTGGTGAGATTTATATGGAGTGAATCTTTTCTTTTAATATTTACAGCATTGATTTTGAATTTTGTATATTCTTAAAATGTTATCTTATGCCGTGTTTCTCAATCTTAGTTCTTCGAGTTTGGGATGTGCTACTATTTGAAGGGAACCGTGTTATGCTATTTCGAACAGCGCTGGCTCTAATGGAATTATATGGTATTGAATTTTGCTTTCCTGTGTTTATGAGTGATCTGTGCAAACTAGCATCTGTAAGTAGTAAACTAAATTAAATTATTGTTTATATCTTCTTTAAAGTAACACAAATTTTATCTCGTATTCTAGGTCCTGCATTAGTTACAACAAAAGATGCAGGTGATGCAATTACATTGTTTCAATCACTTGTTGGTTCAACATTTGATAGCAGCCAGCTAGTCTTTACTGCTTGTATGGGTTATCTAGCAGTGACTGAGGCCAGACTGAAGGAACTGAGAGAAAAACACCTGCCATCTGTGTTAGATGTCATAGAAGAAAGATCAAAAAAGGGAAGGGCTTGGAAGGATTCGAAAGGGCTTGCATCTAAATTGTACAGTTTCAAACATGACCCAGGGTCATTGGAAGAGGAAAGAATAATCACTGAAGGAAGTGATACGGTAGCTGATGGGAATGTGCAGTTGGAATCCCATTCCTCTAATTTAGATGAAATGCTCAATAGTCTCAATGTTGATTCAGAAGTGGGTTCCCTACCACATCTCCAGGAACAGGTTGCCTCCTCTACAGTCTACACCTCAACATTCACTTTCTTCTTCCATTCCCCCCTCCCTGCAGAAAGGCCTATATTTGTGAAGTATATTGAAATTTAACTACCATTAAACACAACTTTGACTTATAAATTCACCTTAGTATACTGTTGACTGTTGATGCCTTCAAGATGTGACTTATGTCTTATTCTATCTCGAGTCAGGTTAACAGTTAACTTAATAGTGGTAAAAGGTGCCAGCATGCTTTACAATGTGAAATGACACACTTAATGTGAAATATGAGCATGAATAATTTTCTGTTGGTCTTAATATGCTTCATTGGTTAATTTCATTTTTTGTCATTGCTGCAGTCATGTTATGACTCTGTTTCAGTTCCACTTAAAAGATTGAAAATAAATCAGAATAAGATGATATTGAATAATTTTCTTACATATGCTGGCTCTTTAGTGGTTTTTTTATTTGTTGTTTTTATATTCCTGAATTTTCCCCTTTTAAATAGAATTAAATCTTACGCATCAGAAAATTGTATTATTTAAGATTTGAAAATTTCCCATGCTTTAGAGTTTAGACCCTAAATTCACCATGTCTTGTCTTTCTGAATTCCTGCTATTGATTAACCCAAATTCTGGTTATGGAAAAAATTCGGGGAAGGGGATTTACTGGTATAAACAGTGCTATTTTTTAGATTTCTTGTTCCACCATATTAATTATCTATGTATCAGAGTATGTGTTTCTTTTTAGTGTTTCCTTGATTTAATTTAAATAGATCATAAAATTGGTGTTTATAGAATTATTATCTGTTAATTTGACAAATAACAGGATTAAATGCTTGTTCAACTTTGTTTTGTATAAATAATTTACAGAGGATAATTGTGCACACTCAATTGTTAATTAAATGTACACATTAATGAAATAAATGTGGGCAACTTGACATGTTTGCAAATATATGACAATTTTTTTTGAAAGAAAATGGAGGATCAGTGGATCATTGTATTAAAAATTAAATATGTTTAGTGAAAGCAAATTTTGAAATTTCCATATTTTTCCTCTAAAAATATGTAATTATGTAAGAATGCAGTGTGTGGTTGTATATTCATTGACAAGACATGCTAGTAAGACAAGTTATTAGCTTGATTGAAATTTATTAAAAATTAAAATTTTTGTAAGTTTCACTTTAGTATTTAATGAATTTATTATATTTTATAGTTTTAATAAATTTTAACATCTCTGTTCATTGACATTTGTGTTAGGAATTGGGATAGTTGGGATGGATTGTGGTGAATTTGGTATCCAATATTATTAACTCGGACTGGACCAACTAGTTGAATCGGAAATTGAAACCACAGCCGGTTCGGTCATTTTATCATATTGAAAATGTGTTTCACTTGAATGAGGTCAAACGGCTGACTCGTCCAGTCCGAAAAGCACTCTGTCCCATGTCTGCACTGTGTTCAGAAGTCTGAAACCTTCTGCCTCCTGAATGTGACATGTGCAACCTTCTGCCTGAATATGACACGTGTGAGAGAAATTTATGAAAATCGGTGAAATGTGCTTGAGACAGGACTAGAATCCATGTCCTTTTGGGTGCTTAAAATGTCATGATCACTGCACCAACATGACTCACTAGTATACAGTTGATAAAAATAATTTGTATACTGTCTGTAATGTAAAATCATATATTTAATAATATATCAATTGATGCGATTTAACCAGTGTTTCACTGATTCAACCACTAATCCACATCTTGTTATCCATTGCATGGCTTAGTTGGCATGACTGGATGTTGTAAGTATAGATGCAAAACTCATTGACTATATTCTTTTGTAATCTTCCTGTGTTGGTTGGCCATGTATGACAGTAGTTTTTCCAATGCTTCTACCACAGCTTCATTAGTTAATTATATATTCTCGATGGTCTATAATATATATTACATTCATTACATTTCATAGTCTAATTTTCTAGCTTAATTTTGGATTCAGTTATCTTTAGTATTTTGCCTATAAATAGTTTCTCTATTATAACTAATTCTTGTACAAACTCTTTTTAGTTTCAATCATTAACAGCTTCTGTGCAGGTGGTTTGGTTGAAGGTTGAATTATGCAGATTGATGGAGGAGAAAAGATCTGCCATACTCAGGTTATAGTTTCTTTGGTGTTCACATTCTAATTCTAGGTCTTTCAAAACTGATATTTTGTTCAGCTTGCTAGTTATAAAGGAAACTTGCTAGAAGGTTTCTAGAATATAATTGCAAAAACTGTCAATCTGTAAATGTAGAAATGGTTAATTAAATGTACATTATTTTAGTGGATCAGGTTGAAAATCCATGGAACTAAGGAGGCGTTTGATGCAAGAGAAATTTTTAGTTTCCCAAAAATCTGAAATTGAGAATCATTGGAATTAAGGGATTCTATATAGAAGTCTGTCTGGGAAGTTATTTCTGATTGTGTTGTTTCTTCTCTTTGAAGTTATTTCTGATTTGTGTGGCCTTCATTGCTGCTACAACCCTCATATCTTTAGTGTCGGGAAATACGAAGAGGGGTACAAACACTAGGGAAATTACACTAATATAGCACTAGCAAACCTTGACACTATATTCAACCCAAAACCTTAAGGTATTAGGTTTGCAGGTCTTTCTCATTTATATGTTGCTCAACTTTCACATTAGTACTCCAACAATCTCGCCCTCAAGTGAGTGTCTTCCACGTTGTATGCTTCCTCTCAAGCTGAAACATGTTCGATCCATGAGTATTCAATGGTGGTCCTTAGAACTTAGCCATGGCCGATCAATATATACTAAATACTTGAACCGCTATTAGGTTGCACCACTCTTAGGCCCTTAGAACTCATCCATTGTTGCCAAGATGCTATAAATACTTACACCGCTATTAGGTTGCACCAAACCACTTAATAAATCTTTATAATGCATTGCCTATAGCTCTTTTGATGTCTTATTTGTATCTCTCCCTCTTCATGCCCCATGCTGCTTTGTTAGTATGATAACTTTATGCATGCAGTAATGTTAGATTTTCATGATATCTTGTGAAGACAATTAATTCATTTCAATGTGTGTTTCCAACCTTGAACAGAGCTGAGGAGCTAGAGACAGCTTTAATGGAGATGGTGAAGGAAGATAATCGTCTGCAATTAAGTGCAAGGGTATATCCATTAGGATGATTCATCATATTGTGTGATCTTTCATATTTTTGGTATTTTATTGAGCTTACCCATGCATATTAAATGTGTAAAAGTAAAATAGAAATTATTATTTCTTCTTGCTCATACATCCATATATATTGAGTAAATTGTGGCATACAAGTCTATATGAATTACCAAGATTAAAAGTTGCTTAAGTTCACATGACCACTTAAAAAAAGCCATATAATTTGTGTTTTAAACTTGATCATTCATGATAACATCTATTGTTCAATATTTCTCTCCCTTTCTCTCTCACACAAAATCCTTGTGCAAAAAATGGATCAAATGGAACTTATGGAAGTAGTCTGATTAATAGGGGCAGAAGAAGACTAAAGAAAACGTCAGAAATCATCAAAAAAGACCTTAATCTATATAGATTTTATGAAGTTTGATTTTATATGGAACCAAAAGGCATTGGGCAATCCATGTAGTTGACCCCACCATTGGTATTAGGCTTGATTGTTGTTGATATATTTGAAGCTATTGAAATTAAGAGATTAGGTAAAGAGGGAGAAGAGAGATAAAAGAGAATGGTACACTGAATTAACATAGAGATGTATTACAATGTGATAGGATGTCCATAAACTTTGAGCATTAATCCTTATTTGTATTAATCATAATCTTAAGTACTTAGGAAATCATGATAAGATAAGGTAACAAGGTAACTGGTCCTAGAAGATAGTGAGAAAATAAGAAAACTAAACTTGTAACAAAGGTAATCTAAGATATTTTAACATACTTTAACACTACTCCTTAAGCTAAAGCTTGTTAAGAATATAGCTTAGAAGAAGAAAAAATCAAATAATATAATTTGTGGGATGGTGACAAGATAATTCTCTAGGATTGCCGCAATGCTAGAAAATACTTCTAGTAAAGTCGCAATGCCAGGTTAATGTCTCTAGGAAAGCAATAGGACCAGGCTCATAATATTTGGGAAAGTCACAGGGTCAGCAGATATTTCTGTTAAAGTTGTAGTGCCAGGCTCATATCTCTAGGAAAGCCAATGGGCCAGTTGATATCTTTGGTAAAGCTGCAGGGCCAGATTTATATCTTTGGAAAGTTGCAGGATAAACCAAACACATCAAATGTAATGAATATAGAGAAATCACATAGATTTGAGCACAAGTTAAGGCAAAACGCAGCCAAAAGAAGCCAGACATCCATGGTTCAACACAAGTTAGCGGAGATGAATGAACAATAACCACAAGGGTAGAAACACAATGAAGCAGACTTGATGGTAGAAACACAATAAACCCTCATATGAGAGATATGTGGGTACATTCCTCCTCAAAACACTATTCTTTAGCAAGACAACAAATATGCAACAGTATTCTTTCTTTGAGAACTCTTCATTGAAGAAATAAAAAGGGGAAAAGCTATGTCCCAATCCCAGCCACGGAAGTTGTTTTCTATTGTTGTCAATTAAATTTAACAAAATGGAGTTTCTTACTATTTGAATTTATATTCAGATTTTTTAAAATAGACATTAAACTAGTTCCTAGACACAAATAAAACAATGTTCTAGGAATAAATTTTCAGAGCAAGCTACAGAAACAAAAAATAAATAATAGGATGAAATGCAGAAATGGAAAATAGGAAGAGAAACATACTTGTTGCCTCGCCAGAGAATAATGTGGTGGAGGAAGAACATCGCCGGAGAAGGAAGAGTAAAGGGAAACGAAGAGCATTGCTGAATAATAGGAAAGGAAAAGAGGTAACAGTGAGAAATAAAGGGAAGAAGGAAGAGAGGAGCATTTGAATTTTGAACTGGTGAAAAGATGGAGAAAAAGGTATTTAAATAAAGTTATTAACAAAAGGGAAGAGAAGTACATTTAGTAATAAGGGAGGTGGGGAAGGATGAAACTGTTGAAGGAGATGGATGTAACCAAAAAGCATGACTGAAGAATGTCAGAAGGACATGACCATGGTGACTAGATGCCAAACAAGAAAGATGACATGAAAGACTGTTAATTTAAATGAAGAATCATGAAAAATAGGATAGGGAGAAAGTCCTGAAATTAGTTCATTTTCATGTTAATCTGTATTTTTCATTATAATATGAAGATAAAATTGGGAGAATTTTAAATTTGAGATAACTAGACACCAAACTTAACAATTGAGAAAATTTCAAAGTATGAATAATTGTATTTCTTCGTATTGTTACATATTAAAGAGTTGTATTATTTTATTTAATTTGATAGACAACCATTTAAAATAAGTGACTCTTCATATGAGATATAAAGTGAAAAGGTGTGACTTTTTATTGAATAGATATTACTTGAAAATATATGACTTTTCATGAAATGACATAAATTGAATAGATGTGATTTTTCATGAATAGATACATATTTTCTATAAATAGGAGCAGTCTCCAAATTCAAATATTTTTTTAGGATTTTTCCCCACTGGCCACTCTGCATTCTCTCTATTCATTCACAAATTCATTTTCTTTGCCTTTGGTACACGAGGTGGAAGCAAAAGTATCATTCTGTAAATACCATTGTTGTCAGATTTAAGTTTTGAAAATGCAAGACATACTCAAGGGTCTTTAATGTATCCTGAAAGAAAGTATTTATCAGCGCCTTGAAGACATTGTGCACACTTTCCTTCTATTCCTTCATTTTCTACTTCAAAGATCCTTTCCCACCAACAACCACCACCATTTTTTTGTTATATCTTGGAGACATCATTATACTAAACTGATTCCTGAGGCATGTTTTAGCATAAATAATATAAGTAAGCTTGTTTTAAATATCATTTAATCATTCAATCAGCTAAGAGTACTTTTTATTGAACCCCGTAAAAGGCATAAATACTAGGAAAGCTTGTTCAGTATCCATGTAAAATTGTGCTTATGATTTCTTTTTCTCTCCAAACTCATTTTTCTTCTGGTCTTTCGGCATGTGTGGTTTACAAAAATGTTCGTAATCATGCAGGTTGAGCAGTTGGAGCAGGAGGTAGCTGAGCTACAACAAGTCATTGCTGATAAGAAAGAACAAGAAGCTGCCATGCTGCAGGTTCTAGTGTGCACCTGTTTTCTACAGTGTCTATTTCATTAAGGAGTTTTGGGATATTATTAAGCCTGATATTTTCCGCTTCATGGCTGAATTTTATGTTAACGGGATCTTCCCAAAGGGAGGGAATGCCTCTTTCATAGCTCTGATCCCCAAGGTACTTGACCCACAAAGTCTTAATGAGTACCGCCCTATTTCATTAATAGGCTGTATTTATAAGATTGTGGCAAAGGTGC
>PYAF01005253.1:873217-894939 GCA_007407185.1 Glycine tomentella | reverse complement strand
AGGGCTTAGTGTTTTGTTTTAGATTCTAGGAAACTCTCAGAACCAGGCTGGCTTTCAGCTTGTTGCATCATGCTGCAAGCCTTCTTGGTTCTGTCCTGTTTGCCTACAGTTTGTAATTCTGCAGTACCTCTTGTACTGTTTTATTTCTATAATATATTCTATTATCTTTGCTGATCAAAAAAAAAAAAAAAAAAAAAAATGTGTCGTATAGAAAAGTTTGAAATCTTCTCCATACTATAGGTCCTAGTGCGGCTTGAGCAGGACCAAAAAGTTACTGAAGATGCTCGCAGAAGATCAGAGCAAGATCTTGAAGCTCATAAATTTGAAGTTCACGTGCTTCAGGTAGTACCTCCCCCTTCTTATGATCATTGTGATTCTGGTCGATTGTTTTTACAGTTTATTGTAGGGTAAAATTCGTAAACAGAATCATGCTTAGAATATCATTTCAATGTTTTCCAAAAATTAAAAAATTACAATAAAAAATAACTGATATACTCCAAATCTTGTTATATCTATCATATTCTTTCTTATTCCTTTTCTCTTGTTAATGTTCATGGGAAAAGAAAATATTCTTTGCTAATTGGTTGTTTTTAGTTTACAATGGGCTGTGGATGAAGGTTTTTTTTTTTTTTTTTTGGCTAAAATGGATGAAGTTAATTATGTCTACAAATTGAGAAGCCCTATTTTTCTCCATCAAGTGTTTTAGATCCCACAATTTTCAGTTAAAATTAGTCTCAGTCCCTATATTGTAAAAATGATGATTTTGATCCTTGTATTTTTTATAATTGGTAAATTTTGTTCCTTTTTATGGAACTTAGGGTACTGGGGAAAGAGACCGAATTCACAAATTATAAAAAAAATACAATTACCAAAATCATTCTTCTTTTTAAAGTATATGAACTAAAACCAATTTTGACTGCAAGTTAAGTGACCTAAAACACATTTTACCATTGTTTTAATCTAAATACCCTCAGCATGTCCATGGCATTGAAGAGCTTTTATAATAAGATGGGTAGATCTATTTCCCAAAGAGAAATAAGTAAACACGCTGATAAATGTTAAGGATCTTACTAGACATGATAACATCTATTTCCAGTATAATAAATATGCAGGAAAAGTATGACAAAGCCATGCAATCAATTGCTGAGATGCAAAAACGAGTTGTTATGGCAGAAAGTATGTTGGAGGCTACCCTTCAATATGAATCTGGCCAATCCAAAGCACTTTCTTCTCCTAGGTACATATATTTTTATTTTTAGATATCACATTTTGGATTCTGCATTCAATTATATCTTCTGTGTCGAAATTATTTTAGTTATTGCTTGTTATAAACTATAATTTCCCTGTGCAAGCTCTTGGAATTTAATATCTCAAGACCACTGTAATTTCATGTATGAATCACCAATTAAGCATTGTAATTTAACCTGCTTGAGAATTTTGTTCACAAACTGTGTGAAATTATGATTAGCAGGCCTTTTTTTTAGATTTTTTCCCCTTTTTCCTTGATAGATAGCAGAGAGCATAGTAAAACAACTTTAGATAAATCTCCTGGTTTAAAACTAGATGAAAACAGTAGCCTCTTTGAAGCACCCATATTGCATTGCAAAACAAAGTTAAATATTTTTTATGTTGTAGTCGGTAAACTATGAAATGCAGGAAAAATTTAAATAATGGCCTTAAATGGTTTTAAGGTTCCTTGATGAAATCATGAAACTGAATAACAATGAAGCAGCTGGGGCTTCAATGAAAGGCTTGAAGTCTTTGGGTAAGAGAAATGCTAGAAACTCACTCTCTTATATACTCTTTTGTACACACTCTCTCTCTTATTGAAAAAAAAATTGAGTCTCATATCATATTTAATGATTCTCTTTCGTGATTTTGAAGTTTTTAATAAATTTTAACCAATTAGGAAAAGTGTTTGTGAAAGAATGTGTTAGAGAGTGTATTCCTAAGGTAAATATCATTGTTTGCACTTCTCAAATGCTGAACTGGAAGTAACTCAAAAATAAAATAAAAGTTGTTGAAAGGATTAACCGTTCTTAATTTTATAGTATTCTGGGAAACCTTCAAAAGTTCATATATGATCCTATAATATAGGTGTAAGCTTGATCTTAAGTTTTACACAAGCTGTGGCTGCTAATACTCATTTACTTCACCGTAAATAATGTTTGTTCTGTCATCTGAGTCCTTGGACTTAGACATAGCCTAGTTTCCATGGATTTGTGGGGAAGGAATGTCAATACAACGAGCGTGTTGCATATATGATATATACTAAATCCTTTTATTTTTGGAAACCACTTTCTGTTCGCTCAATTTCATTGGAGTTATTTTTGTAGGACTGGTCGTGTACAAAGCCCAAGGTTTGAAAACCCCTCCCGGAAAGTTGGTCTGCTAAGTTTTGGACTTGGCTGGCGTGACAGAAACAAGGTAAAATCTTCTCTGTCCTCTCTGTTCCCCAATTTTCAAGCCAAGGACATGCAATTTGGTAATTTACCATTATGGGTTGCAAAATCGAATTCTAAAGAATTCACCATTGGTTAGTATGTCAGTCCAACTAGGGTTAGCAAAATGGGTCTGACCTGCCGGGCCAGTCCACTTAGCCTTCAAAAAAATGCAGGTTGGGTTGATAATATCAGCCCGCAAATCATAAGCGAGGCGGGTCAATCCGCTGGGCCAATATTATTTAAAATATTAAATAATAAAATTAAATAAATATATTTAACATATTTTGAAATAGGTACATTCTTTTAATTTATAGTCTTTTGCACTCTCATAATTAACTTTTTAGTTTTAATATTAAAATATTTATGATAATGATACTTTCAAATAGTCTTTCATTACTAACATATTACACTTTGGACAGTTTGCATCCGTAAATTTCATTTGCAAATGATGTAATTTTGTGAATTATCACATGACATCATTTATTTAACATTAATTTTAAATTATTTACTTTTATTTAAATTTGTGTTTATTTTAATTATCATATTTGTATTTTTTAATAATTTTTATTTCTTTTTAAAATTAACTTTTTTATTTTTTTTTATTTTTTAGGCAAGCTAACATTTTCAGCCCACTTTGCAAAAACGAGCCGAGCTAGCTCGTCTCGCATTTTTTGCAGGCCGGGCCAGCCCGCCCCGTTGTTTTGCGGGCCAACCCGTTTGTCATCCCTAAGTCCAACTAACAATTTCTTGATATTGAAATTGAAATTCACTGCACAAGTTATCTTGGTGTGCACGGTTACTTGAACTCACATCTACTTGTTTCAAGCAAAAAAGTTGTCTATTTCTAGTTTGGGGTATTAATCTTTGGAGGTGTTCCCGAATTGTATATGTCCATATGCTTGGGGTTTACTGTTTTTCTGCTGATAAGCGCATATTATTCGTAAGGATTATCCCTTACACATCCTATGAAACAGGGCAAACCAAATGCTGAAGAATCTAGCGAAAGTTTGCATCACAATGGCTCTCCCAGAAAAGAATCTGATAACCAAGAAACAGATAGATAGAACATGCAGAACACTACCACTGGAACCCTTCCTGGTGCTTTCCTGTCTACTGAGAAATTCTTAACTGTTTCTGATTATCACTACCCAATTTTTTCTCAACCACTTTACTCAATGTTAAGTCGAAGTTTCTTACAACATTAAATCATCATAAGCGAAACATGCAAATTCAATGATACTCAGGTTCAAGTATTGTGTAATGAAAATGCGTTCATGAACAATTGCGAGGCATAAAACAGTAAACAAGTTACATTGAAATTCTGTACACGACAATATAAACTTCTAAACAAGATGAAAGTGGTACAAAACACTATGTATGGGTACTTTCTTGGTTGAAAAAGCCAAATTTTATAGAGCTTCGTAACTATACAAACACCCAGGACAAAGAAGAATAGACAATTATAAAATGCTGGTACACCAGTAAGACAGAAGGAACATAAATAATGAATCCAGCAATTTGCTTTTATATAGAAACTAAGAAAAGGAAGAGGATATACTATCTTGGCTCCAAATGGAAATAGGAGCAGTTCTGTGCACCAGAGATAGAACAAAATTTTACAAAACATTTTTAGCAACTATGCTCTGAAGAAAGAACACCACCATAAGACAACTGGTATTAAGATCTACAAACATTCAGCTCCATATAGCTAACAAACATTCAGACTATCATATAGCTAACAAACATTCAGCTCCATATCAATATCCCCTCTTGGATCTTGGAGGAGTACCAGGAGCAAGGCGAGAGCTTTGTACTGTCTGTGTATTTGGGTCATATTTTTGCGAAGCAAGGTAACTCAAAGCTGTGACAACATCAGCTATAACTGGACGCATATTGGCCTGCTCCTGGACACACATTGCTGCAACAGCAAGGGCCTGGTATAGCCCTCTTGAAGGATATTGACCTTGGAGCGTTGGATCAGCCATTTGCGAAAATTTTCTTCGATCTTTGAACAATGGTCTGGCCTGCAATTTAATCAAATTACTTAAATAAGGAGCAAGCAAGGACATAATATCACAATTGAATATGCTAAAGCCAGTCGAAAAACTAAACTGGAAATGCAGAACATTGAGCACTAACTTCAACATCACAGTAAACGGATTTTCATTGTATGAGAAGAATTTATTGTGAAGGGAATAAAATAAAGAGGAGGGAATCAGAAAGACTCCCAAAAGAAAGGAAAAGCCAAAAAAAAATATCAACTGATAGGACTTTTGGATTACCATGACAGTAATTTCCTCACAAAAGCAGTTAAATCATTAATTATATACCATGTTTTGTTACTTTCATTTAAGACATAACTAAGAACTATTAACTATTTGAGTGGAAATGATTTCTTTTCACAAATTCTCACTCAAGCCCAATTATGCATGTAAAATTTTCCAAGCATGGCCAGTTCATATTGAAATACTTACCTCCCTTTTTAATCCACACAACACTATCTTTTGATTATTAATATGCAAATGAAGCTATCCAGAATGTAATATTAGATGATCCATTATTCAGCTTTCCTTCTAATAAATCATCAGTCAGACCTATGAGATGAGATAACAGTATGACTTTCTTACCCATGCAACAAGATTCTGCTCTCCTGCAGCTTTTGAATTGTCAATTGCTTTCCTTCCAGTAATTATTTCCAGAAGAACAACACCAAAGCTATAAACATCTGATTTCAGAGTCAGTTGCCCTGTCATTGCATACTCTGGAGCACAATATCCATAGGTTCCCATAACCCTTGTTGATACATGGGTGTTTTCCCCCACTGGACCAAGTTTAGCCAGACCAAAATCAGATAATTTTGGATGATATCCTTCACCAAGCAAAATGTTGGAGCACTTTAAATCTCGGTATATGACAGGAGGATTAGCTTTGTCATGCAAATATTCCAATCCTCTTGCGGCCCCAGCAGCTATTTTCATCCGTGTGTTCCAGTCAAGTTGTTTCTTGCCAGGAGAAATATCTGCGTATCAAACATTAATTACCAATATCTATTAGAAGACAATACATAAAGAATTGAAAAGAGATAACGTGCAAATCTGTAATACAAATACCATGTAAGTGGTCTTCCAAGGATCCTAAAGACATAAATTCATAAACTAAAAGCCTTTGATCCCCATCAGCACAATAACCAATCAGGTTGACAAGGTTAGGGTGGTGAAGAAGACTTAACATCAACACTTCAACAAGGAATTCTCTATTCCCTTGTAGCCCATTTCGGTCAAGTTGTTTAATTGCAACAATCTACATTCAACATTAGAAAGCATGAAATGTGTGCCAAATCAAACTACACAAATTTAAACCTCATTACCATGCTGCCAAAACTCATAAGGTGTTACTCTGGCTCTCAGAAAGCAACATGGATGAGGGAGACAGGATGAATAACAAGCAAAAGAGAAGTATTTCTTCATTTCCCTTAAACTTCCACCTGCTTTCATAAAAACAGAAATCATGAGAAACAGACTCACCTGATTAATATTTTCCAAATGCCCCTTGTATACTCTGCCAAAGCCTCCCTCACCCAAAAGACATTCGGCTCTGAAGTTTCTAGTTGCAGTTGCCAATTCACGGAATGAGAATGTCTGTGCAGCAATGTGCTCAGGGTTTCCATTTTTGGAGGACTCTTTGGAATTCATGGATGAATTCCTCTTCAATTTCCCTGCATTTCAAAAGACTAATTATTTAAGTGGGAAGAAGCACAAATTAAAGCAGGTTTAGATTTAACATCCAAAACCAACCCATGTTCCTTCAGAGTCTAGGATTCAAAAAGTACTCATTTTCAAATTCCCAGAAAAAGAATCACATACTTTGTCTCATAGGATGCATCATTTCAAATTACTATCATCAATATTTTAAACTTGATATATATACTTTGTAAACGAAGAAACCATTTAGCTGAAAGAAACAACTCAAATAACAAGGCTAAACTGATACAATAATTTCAGGGAAGTTTATTAACTTGGGCTATTGTATGCTGTGACATAGAGAATTACCAGAACGAATGTCAGTAACACAACAATTAAAGAAATCAAATTTTTCCCCAAAAAAGCTAACACACATTCTTAAATCCAACACAAAAGACCAGCATAAAAGTGTTCTCCTAAGAAGATCCTATAACTATGCATAGCAGATAATTATACATATATGCTCCACCCTGGGTTTGAAGGAGAAAAACACAAAAAATGAAGTTAAACAAAAGCAGCCATCTTTACCTAGGAAGTTCACTCATCAAGGACTCAATCAGGTCTACCAAATACATAAAAAAATTAAAATTCACACATTTCCATTAATTAAAAAACACCCCATCTAAAGCAAGAGACAAATTAGCACAAGAATTGTTGTTATTATTATTATTATTATTATTATTATTATTATTATTATTATTATTATTATTATTATTATTATTATTATTATTATTATTATTCAACCCCAATTAATCTTCATAAGAAAGAAGCAACAGAAATTGAGGGGAAAACACAACTATCACAAGAGGGGTCTCACTATCACAAACTATTGATGACTTGTTTTAACACCCAACATTACAATTACAGCAACATGGCTACCTGGAGTGGTTTTGATCGGATCAACGAGGCTGTTCTGCGCTTCCATCTTCTCCAATTTCTTCTTCAACTTCTTCTTAGTGTTTGAACCTCGTGAACAGGGAATCCAACCCATGTTTCAATTTCTTTTTCCCTCTTCCTTTTTCGCGCAGATAAGAAGATGGTAGCTGAAGAATCAATGGATCACTCAAAATTCACATGAAAAGGAGCCACCTTTGCTCTTTAATATCATCATCAACATCATCGGTGGTCTACGATTGGTGTTCGATTTTCGTAGTATTTTCGAAGAGGAAATTCGTCATTGGTTTCTTTTTGGTCGGAAAAACACCATCATTGGCTGAGTGCGCCACACTGGATACAAACTTCTCGCTTACACCCCTTTGACGATGTCGTTTAAGTGTCTATGTCCAATAAATAAATTAGGTTTAAATGAGTTTTGGCTTCTATATAGTTTTTTTTAAACACCTCGTTACACTATTATTATCATTATTGTTGTCATCATCGTTATTATTATTATTAGTACTAGTCTATTATGACTATAAATGCACTCTTAAGTTAATTTTAATAAGGTAGGAAACTTTTAAATTGAATTTACTTTAAAACTAAAAATTAAAAGAAGAAAAACTAAAAATTGGTTAAAGCTTTTGAAAATTTTAAACATACAACCAAAAATGTCCCCAAACGATTTTTGTCCTATAATTGTATTTTTTTTTTTTAGTTTTCTGGTCTCTATTACTAATAATATGTCATCTATGTTCTCTTTTAGAGATAGCTAATAACTACAAACCAATGTGTGATATATTATAAAGATAAAATTTTAAGAGGAATGAAATAATCGAAATCTAAGCCTGACAAAATGTAACTATTAGAGCTATAAATCAAATTTGTACACTCTATTTTATAGGGTAAAGAAATGGAAATTAGAAAAAATAGAGTAAAAAGATATTGAAAAAAGGAAATAAAGGTGAATTTTAAATAAGAATATGTGTTGCTTGGATTGATAAAAATTGGGGGTGAGAAGAAATAATATTTGTTTACTTGTTTAGTTGGATTAAAAAAGTGGAGAAAAATAAATTTTGGCTCAATTTAGATTAATAAAATTCCCTTTCAATATTAGGATAGTAAACATACACATTGAAAATAATACAAAATCTCATTAACCATTTATCATGGTCGTAATATGGTTTGGAATATTGGTTATAAAATGTCGTTTGTGAATCAGATTGCAAAAATGCTTTGTCCCTCATTTTGCATGGTGTTCATCAACTTCATCAGTATGCAGCTTTGATTAAAAGGATACGATTTTCATGCAATACTCATGATAATTGTTTTACTAACATATTTTCTAACAAGATAATGCTTGCATGCATAGACTGGTTGGCTAAGACTAAAGCTTCTACTAATGAGATTTTTGTTACTTGGGATGTTTCCTAGCTTAGCTTGCTTGTGTTCTCCTAATTGATGCCTTAAGGGTTGTTAGAAGAGATGGAATTAGGTCAAGCCATTTGATAGGGACTTGTGGTTTAGCCTATATCAAACCCAGGTCAAGCCATATTTTTTTTAGCAAATAAACTAGACTTAGGCTTTTATAAATAAATAAATAAAAACCTTTTTATTTGTTAAAAATGTTAAATTCAGGCCTTTCAAAAAGTCTTTTAGTTCTAACATGGTATCCTATCTAAGTAAATATTATTGGTAAACTATTATAAATATTTTTATATAATGTATAAAATTTATATATATATATATATATATTCTTTTAAATAACAAGTATGTTAATCTACATTAAAAGTCAAGCCTACAAGCTTATTATTGAATAATTTTTTGTCATGTTTAGAGGCCTTATTGCAACATATACATTTAAAAGTTATCATAAATATTATATTAAACTTTATAAATGGACCTATATCATTATACAAGTAAAACCCGACTCTTATAAAGTCTAGCAAGTTTATGTTCTCTTTTGTCACATATTTTGAGTAGTTTAATGTGATTTTAATCTTCATAGTTTATAGTCTATTTTATGTATTAAAAAAATTTCTCATTATCCTATTAGTCAATTTAAATCAAGATGGGTCAAATCTATATAAAAGATTTCATGTAAAATAAGTCTTTAAATAAGTTTTTAGGTCATGTCAAACTTTTAAAAATCATATACCAAACCTAAAAAAAATGTTATGACGAATAACATGTCAGGCTTCGATCTTAAATATGGCTATTTGTAGCAAATTAATAATGAAATAACTGAGTAATTATAGCCTAGTTTTTGAAGGAGTTATACGATGCAAGTTCAGGTTGCGAGAAATTGAACTCCAACGAAATTTCTCCATTTGGTCCAATTAGTTTATCTTATGCATGTTACCCTACAAGTTCTCATAATCTTGGCAACAATATTAAATCTATTTTAATATTACAAATAGTGATTAGTGAGTGTTATCTAGCAACGCATTACTATTACCCAACTTAAAAGATTGTGACTGATTTAATGTAACATTTTTATGCTAATAATTATGCATTGTTTTTAATATCTAAAGTTATTTCTTAGGTTTTTTAAACAATTACTTTTACGAATTGAGAAAGGATAAACTTGTTCAAATTATTTCTCATCCTCTTTATTTATCAATTTTCTTGAAATATAATGATTGTAATCAGTAGTTAATCTTAATCATTAAATTTCAAAAAAATAAATGATTAGAATTAATGAAGAGTAATTTGATCCCTCCTCTTAAAAGTTATAATTAAGATAATTTCTTTTGTGTGTGGATCATGGATAGTTATGCAATTAAAAAATATTAATTTTTGTAATAATTATTTTAAAAGTTATACATAAAATTATTTCTTAGGTTTTTTATTTTCATGTTATAGGTCATATACAATTGAAATTTGCTGACTTAGTTTTTGTCATACTCAGAGTCAGAGAAAGACTGTGATTATTAATTTGTTTGTTTGAAATTATTTTGCTACAAAAGCAAAAGTTACATGTCTTATGTATATTTTTCATTTTAAAACTTCATACATTTAAATAAACGATCGGGAGTTTCTAAAAGGTGAAAAGAAAAACATAGTGAATAAGTTAATTGTTTTTGTCGGTAAAAGTTAACAAAATTTGTAATTATATAATAAAAAATATTACATAATATTGTAAAAAATCTTAACCTGTCATCAACTAAAGTTAAAAAAATTCTTATCCTATCCAAAATTAGTGTTAATATATGATGTTCTTATGTTGATAAATGTTAATAAGTGTCGTTAGAATACTAGTAAAAAAAAAAACTAAAAGAGATTTTTTTTATTGGAATAAGCTGTGCATAAATCTTATTTAAAAAAAAATAGTTGAAGAAAGTAGTGGAAACAATATCTTGTAAGGAAAGTAACATTTTTTACATTTTAAAGATTTACGAAAGAAATAAAAATAATTATATTTATTGAAAGGTAATTTTAAAATAAAAAAATGTATATAATAAATAGAACAATTATCTTTATCAATAGTCTCAGTCTGTTTTCAACTTTCAAGTGGTTAATCTTCGCGTGATAATGACGGAAACATAATATTATTTCCTTTCTACGAACCGTGAATTTGTTCAAGGACGGTCAAGATTTTCCAGATTTCATGCACAATATACGTACAAATTAGCAATCATCAATCTTTTGTCTGTTTGTTTTGCTATAATGACGTCAAAGTTTAAATTTATAAGCTAGTATAAATCACTCAAGCCCCTTATCAATTATCATGATCCCATTTTAGTTTGGGTTCAATCTAAATCTTTCTATAATGTTATAAGTTCAACCTCATGACACATGCTGCAACAAACCTACCTCGTGCAATGTGGAGCCGCATGCCTTCAGTTAATTAAAATAATAATAACAATACTATTACAGTGTTAGGTTATCATTTAAATTTTATTTATTTTATTTTTCCGCAGTTGACCTGAGATTAAGAGAGTATCATGCTCTAACCATTTATAATTTTTTAAAAATGTTAAGAACATATTCTTTATCATTAGTTAAAAATTGAAATATATTGAAAATCACATGAATTTACAGGTTTCACATATATTTTTAATCAATCTTTTTTATTTTATTATTTTTAATAATTTTTAATCATTAGAAAACAGCATGTTAAAAAGAATATTTCCCTAACTAGTACTCTATGAAATTTTTTTTATTGAATGGGTATTTAACTAAATTTGTAATTTTGATCTAGTTCTTAATTTTATCTGTATTTATTTTTTTTATTAATTAAATCACTTATAAATCGATGAGAATCATAAATACAAATGTTTTCAAACTATGTAATAATTTCTTCCTCTCCACGTTAAATAAGGGTCCTAGGCTCCTAACCTGGTTAAGTACTTCATAATACCCGCCTAGTTTATTGTGTAGTGGACAAGTGGGTTGTTATCCTCACAATTAATCACAAATTAGCACAATACCATCACTTTCAATACTTCTTTGTCTATTAAATAGTGAGAAAATTTTTAGTTGAACTGCCCAATACTGAAAGGAACTTCAACAAAACTGAATCAGTCTCCATTTTAATCAAAGTTATTTATTAACTTTAATTCTTCGAAAAAAATTAAACCAATAAAAATTTGAAGACAAAACTTTATAAACTTTGGACGAATGAGGAATTATTTTTCCAGCATGCAAGAGTCGGAGCTTTGCTTTGTCTTTGTTTTATGCTTTGATTGTGAAACATGAAAACTTATATCCAACAGAATGATTCATTGTTGTTTGTTTTTCTTAGTATGATTTGAAGAATTGAAGTGCACAACACATGCCTTGTCCACAGAAATACATACATAATGCACTATGTATCGATATGTATCGATATTTTTTTGAAAGGAATAAAAAGGCAACAAGGATAGAAGTTACGCCAGCAGATGATAATTTAGCACGCAAATAGATTAGTCTATAGACCAAAGTCATGTCCCTTTCCTTTACCTGAATTTGTCACTTGCACGCCACCAGTCAAAATCCAAGATAAGAGACATTCATATTGCTACTCTTTATTTCAGTGATTTTTTGTACTTGTAAATTGTAATTTCCTTGCATAGTAAATTTCCTGTTCAAATCGCATTTTCCATTGCCCAACATTCACTGTTTCTTTTCCAAGAGCGTGCATGATCTATTTTGGCTACATGCCCTTTTGACAAATAGACATATATTTAATAGAAAAATGTTAATTAGTGTCTTTAGTACATTGATTAAAGAATTAAAAAAATATTTTTATTGAAATACATAAAATTATATTATTCACGATTTTTTATGATTTACACAAAAATTATTTATTTCCTTAATTAATACTCTAAGAACATAGTGACTTTATTCAATGAATGAAGCCCAGTTTTCTGTCGAGTAAATATTGACCCTAAGGCTCTCTCTGAAAAATAAATTTCATGTGATGTGGTCATATGCATATATTTGTCAGGATAGAACCCAAAAATAAAGCTCCACGACAACCAAAAAAGCCAATATTCGCGTATGAACTGAACCTAGCTAGCGTTGGAGTGTTTCGTACGAATATTGACACATGCTAGCTTACTACAGATTAAGAACTGTTATCTAGTTAGTTCGGCGTCGTTATCGTTACCCTTATAGAGCTTGTTTGGGAATCAGATTGGAAGAACGTTTATACATTCTAGCCCATCAAATGGAGAAGGAAAAAATTGTGTCGCTAATTAGTGTTTATCGGGGTTGAAATGTATCCGAATTATCAGTTTGGTAACGAGTCCAGTGTTTTTGGACGTGGATTCGTGAAACAACTTTTTAGTAATTTTTACATTGATTTGGACATGAATTTAGGTTAAACATAGATCATAAAAGCTAAAGCAAACACGCATTATATACTATAAACATGCTACTAATTAGTTACGTTAGTTCAGAATCAGTAAAAGTTGATGAAAAGTGGAAGAAATATAATCACATAGTTGAGTGTCAATGATAACATATCATTGTGTGATATGTTAATCAATGCACGAGGAATGTTGGTTGTTTCACTAATACTCCCATCAAGAGCCTTTGGAAACACGAAAAGGTGACCTGAAAAAGAACTACCTAGGAAGTGATTAGGGAAAGAAGGTTCGGAGTGAAAGCCATCTCAAGTATCTCAAGTAAGGACTGCCATTAACACCAGCTTTTTAAAAGCAGTATGCATCATTGTATCTCACAATAAGTAAATATAGAAGCTCAATGATAGTATGATACAAAGTCATGAAGCTCATTTCTCTTTTTTCTTTTTTCCCCCAAAAGAGACTCTCTTCATGAGTTTAACTCATGCATATATAAATAAGGCCAAATCAACTATTTGATAGTTTAATTTTTTTTTTTTAATTTGATTATATATTTTTTAATTTAATCATTTATCTTTTAAAAAATCTATTTTGATCACTTTTTTGTCCAATTTGATCATTCGATCAATTTAAAATTAACATTATTAATCATTTTATAACTTTTTTTTGTTAAAAATAAGTAGAGGAAATGGGAGAAAATTAAACAAAAAAAATGATTAACAATGTCAACAATAAACTGAATGACCAAACTAAATATAAATAAATAAGATAAATAATCAAACTGAAAAAAAAAGATAAAAAATCAAATAAATTTTTTTTAAAAAGATAAAAGACTAAATTAAACTAAAAAAATAAGATAAATAGTCAAACTAAACTTTTTAAAAGATATAATATCAAGATTATATATAAAAAAAAGATTAAATAGATCATTTAGCCTAAAAATAATAATCAAAGAATAATAATGGCCAATGGGAAGATTGCTCAAACTAGCACAGGAGTCCTTCGTCCGAGAATTGGGATGTCATAGAGAGTTAATAGAATGTTTTAGATTTCATGTAAACAGATTCTGACAGTCTTCCCTTTAAAATTTTCTCCAATAAACATGTCTGTCGTGTGTCTTTCTAAACAACCTAGATTTTCACTGCGTGAAATTTGTTCAACATGTTTATATTCCAGTTCTCATTTTTCTCCTTCGAAGATGGTGATTTCTTGATCCTGTTCTGCCCATACACCAAAGTAGCTAGTTGGTAATGTGAACTAACATTTGATTCAAGCACAAGATCGACGAAAAAGTAACTTAAATTACAGTAAGTTATCCGAGCATCAATCAGCATAACAATCTCTTTCCACATAAATTGATTCAGGTTCCAAATGAACAAGAAGTTGGAATAACCAGGGTCGTTATACATTAACACACCCCACAGAATAATTCCCAAATTCTACATGAATACTCCTCAACCTTTTCTCGCATATCCCCATCATTATGCCATTGTGGCCAATGCTCTGAATCAGCTGTGTGTTGTTGCCTCACTTGCATTTTCGTTAGATGACTGTCGCACAAATTGTCCACGAAATCGAGGTCGTTGTTCAGCTAATCTCTTTCTGCTCTGATATCGAACCTAAAAACCATGTTGAGTTAGCTCCACACGACATATGTCATCCTAAAAGGGTAACCGCATGATAATCCTTACTCTACTGGGTTTCATAAATACCTAAACAAGTAGTTCAAATCCACAACAAAGTTTAGAACTTGTCAATCTCCCATTTTCCCAAAAGATTAGGGCCTATTTGATTTTTAAAACATTTGTTTTTTTATTTTATTTTCTATTTTTTATAGTAACCGCAGAAGTAATTCCTCTAGTCAATCTCCCATTTCTGTTTGTAAAGCTCAAGTGTCTTGTGGTAATTCCCTTAATACAAGACACTTAAGCTTTACGTACGTTTGTGACGTGTGATTTTTGTGGAAAAACGTCTACTAGAGGAATTACTAGAGCCAAAAATTATTAAATGGGAATGAAAGAAGATGTGAATGCTTGTAGAAAAACACCAAAGGATGTTAGTTAAAGTACAATTAAAGGCAGCCTATGAATGATAAGAAGAAGAAAAAAAGACAAACTATGAGCAAAAGAAAGGTGAAAAAGATCAAGATGAGGTGCAAGAAATTTCAAGGTTTCAAACTGGAAAAAACCTCTAACATCATCAGCTTAGGCTACTTGTTGACAAGAGAAGCTATAAATGTTAAAAAGACCCCATTGCTCAATTGAGTCAATTCTTTTTGAAGAATGAAATTCAGTCTAAGGTCGTGCAATCAAAAACTTTCAAATTAATGATTGAGGCGGTTGGAAACTATGGTCCTAATTTGAAGGCTCCAAACTATTACGAATTGAGAGTTCCAGTCCTTAGAAAGGAGTTGGAATATACAATGGAAATGTTGAAGGGTCATAAGGAGGAAAAAATGAAATATGAAGGCTCAATTATATCAGATGCTTGGACAGATAGGAACAATAGGACCTTGATTAATTTTTTGGAAAAATGTTCAATAGGATCGATATTTGTGAAGAGCGTTGATGCTTCTGAATATATGAAGACCAGAGAGAAAATATTTGAGGTTTCGAATAGCTTTGTTGAGAAACTAGATACATAACTATCTTTCAATTTCTTTTTTTGCATTTTTCCTGAAAATTCTGTGTTTGCAGAGGTCAACCATTGAGTGAAGGAGGTATAGTCTCCAATATATCTACGAATAATTTTCAGTTCCTACAATGGGCCAATTTGTTTAAACTTATTTATTAAAAAAAAAGACTTATTTAAATAAAATAAGCAGCTTTCTGTTTTTTTAGTGTAATTGTCTAAACTGCTTCTGCTTCAAAAAAAATAGTTTTATACTTATTTTAAGAAACAAATCCTATCTGCTTATTAAATAAGCATTTTTTTAAATCCGCTTATTTTAAAATTGCTTATTTTAAGTTTAAACAAAATGACCCAGTATCATAGTAATAGATAATAAATCACTTAAAATCTTAAATAATCTATGGAATGTTACCTTTTTATGAAAGCACCTCTCCCTTCTCTCTTTTCTCTTTTGGCGAAATTTAGTTAAGGCCGCTTCCCTTTGAGAAGTCTTGTTTTGATCTACTCTATTGGCACTTCCCCTTCCACTAGCATCACCACTGCCACTATTCCCAGTGAGTCCGTTGTTGCTTTCCGTGTTTGTCCCTCCAGCATTAACTGCTGTGCTGCTCCCATTTTGTCCATTGCTTCCATTGTTGCTGCCTGAAGCACTTCTATTGATGCTGTGATTTCCAACATTACCTTCAACTAGCACTTCAGCCACATTTGATGATCCACAATGTGGAGCAGCAGAAGCCATTTTCTTTATAGATTCAGCATCATGATCAGGTGGCAGCTGATGCTTCATGTTGTCAGCAATACAGTTATGGTTTTCACAATGGAGATGGAAGTCCGGAGCTGCAGAATCTGTATGTCTGTCTAGTTTAGGTGGTGCCAGAATTGTTGCCAACATATCTTCAGTATTATTTAAGACAACTTGTTGAGAGGTACAAACAAGGCTGTTTTTTACAGGCTGAAAAGCAGATGTTTGGTACAAACATTTGGTTGTTGATGCCACTGCTGGCTCACTTATAACTGCAGATTTAGCATAAGCATTATTAGTAGTGGAACCCATATCAATGTTATTGCTAGCACCATTTGAGTTTTGGTTAGGAGGATTGCCGCTAGAATGAGATTGAATATCTCGAGATGAATCTTTCTTTGTAACTTCTAAGCTATTCTTATGAGGAGAATTGCTTCCAACACATCCAGTGGGAGATTTCTTAGTGTTAGAGGCTGCATTGTACCTGTAGCAAAAGACTTTTCACAATTAAACAGTTATCCATCTTAAAATTAATTATGAACAATACAAAACAATAACACTGAATCACCATACCTTGAGAAAGCAGACTGATCAGAACGTCTTAAAACATTCCGGTCATCCTGAATTGTAATACCAGCATTTTCAACTCCTCTAAGCCTCTTTAAACTGAGCTGAAGAGATGGCAATTCTTTATCATTATTACTACCTTTATTTCCAACATATGAGGACTTGGGTTTTTTATTTAGGGCTTCAAATTCTCCACTATGCATCTGAGAATCAGAAGTACTAGTAATGGCATCAGACAGTGATAAACCTTTGCACCTTAGCTTGCTAGATTGATTTCCAGAATTAAGGTCCAGTTGTCCTCTATTAATTTGCTCATTGAATTTAGAAGGGCCGACATCAGGTGCATTGCTATGTTGAGAACCTGCAGTTTTGACTGGAACCCCATTGATATAGTTGACCATCAAGTCAATATCTCTACTGAGTCAGCTTTCATCTCTTCCAAGGAAAATAATTAAATACAATAAATCATCCCAAAATAATGGTACATGCATTAACATGCATGTGCAATAGGTACATGAAAGCATATATGAACAGCTGGTCACCCACACTTAGGGAGTTAACTTTGACATTGTCTAGGTAAAAGAATTAAATACAATAAATCATCCCCAAATAAAGTACATGCATATACATGAATCTGCACTAGGTACATGAATGCATATATGAACAGCTGACCACCCACAGTTAGGGGAGAGATTACACTGTTAATGGAATGAGATCAGCAGGCATGAATTGCAATAAGAAACAAGAAACCGTAAATTAAACAAGATAAAACATTTAAATTAAAAAATAAAGGCCCCTCTAATACAGCTGTATGACAGTAACAATGCATTGCAAAGCATGTCAACCAGTTGAAAACATCCAAGCATGGATGAAACACATATAAATAGGAATTTCACAAAAGCATAGGAAAGTGTACTTTGAAATATTATACTCTCAGTACTGGATTCAGGAATGAAACTCATCATTATAGTATTGTCAATTCATAACTCATGCAACTAAGATAACAAGCAGCACATTGGAAATAATACATTCAGAATCTAAATATCTTTTTAGGGTTAAAATAATCATTTGGTCCCTACAGGTGACTTTCATTTAGAAAGCAATCCTTGTATTGGGGAAAAAAAAAAAAAAAAAAAAAACTTAATAAGGACATATTGGGACTAAAACTTGAGTTTGGTTTTATATAGAGACTGATTCCTAAATGAATGTCACCTACAGAGAATTTAACCTATCTTTTAAACAATCAAGTGCTACGAAAATGAAGTTCCTAAAGGCAAAGCAACATAGTGAAAACAAGAAAGAAAATATTAAAGAGTTACAATTAATACCATGAAAATTTTCAATCAACACACCATAGTATTACCATAAACATCATACATGTATTTGGATGATTGAATGAGAAAGAGTTAATGCAGTGACTGGAAGATCAAGGCACTTTGCCCTTACCAAGTTGTTCATTCTGTTCTGGACAATCCTTTGCAGCTAGAGGAACCACCTTGTTCCCACCCATTTCAGCATTGGAGTGAACAACTTGAGCACAGGTACTGTCAGGGCACTCAGCTATTTGATCCCACTGGGAAACTGGTTTAGGACTATCAACTTCTACAGCACGTTTGGTCCATGAGCTCTGCAAAAGGAGGTAACAAAGATCTTGTCAAGTAGATTTTGGTTACCAGAATTAGAACATGGCCTCCATACGACAATACAGGCAAGTTAGTCCTAAACCAGTATGCTGATGACTTCTTGTGGTGTTTGCTGTTAAACTGTTTACCTTATTACTAAAACATATGAATCTGATGTCTTAATGAATGACATGTTAAATTATGAAGGTTTGTAGCTCTTTACTTTTTCATATACTAGGAAGTGATAACAGCATTTCGTGTTAGTCTCATAAAACACCACAAACAGAGTCACAGAAACAGTAAGAGATGAATGCAAAATGAGGTGTATCTTCAATTATCAGAAAATGTACCCAACAAGAACACACTTCCCCCAGAGTTACAACTCCTATACCAGAGGTTTCCCTCCTCTCTCCAATTCATGTTATGTCTGCCTCATCTCTCTCACTCACACCTCTTTCCCTATATTCCTCAATCCCATATCAGAATTCTCACTCCCCTGCGTAACCACCTGCCATGTTGGCATTCTTTCTCCTAGAATAGACACGCCAGATAATGGGCCAGGTTGAAACACACCATCAGCTGATCTCTCCCCCTCATTCTCATTCAGGGGTCTAACAAAGTCAGACAGCAGCAACTACATGAACCACCTTTTCTGCATTAAATTAGTCAAACAAAGTGTGCCACACTTCCTACTCAATCAACAAATTTTTTTAGAGATTGTAATTTGAAAAATATAAAGGTTTCAGATTAACAGGTTAGGTTCAAAGTGAACCATTTTTACATGATATACAAAGGATAAACCCAGACAGTTACATAAATCAAGTTTTCAAAACAAAATAAAATATCAATTCCAAGTTTTCAAAAGAGAGTAAATATCAGTATAATTAATTTCTCAGCCATGTACATCCGATCAGTAATTATTTCTCTTCTTATACACATACTCAAATGAAAGGAGTCCCCCTCCCCCTGGGTTGTTGCAGAAAACCTACATGAGGCTCAAGGCTATCCATTAAACTTAGCACCAAAACTGTTATAACTGGACAGCAGGGATAGGAAACAGAAGTGGGTAATTTGAACTGATGAGTAATGAAGAAACCACAGACAGGCAAAATTATAATTTTCATTCACAGGGGAATGATACGGACAACCTTTAACCCCCAGGTAGTTTATGTGTAACATATAGATTCACAAAAACACCTTTCTGAGAGTCTCCTAACTTCTAGGGGAAAAAATTAATAGGAGACTTATTTTTGTCAATGTCCTTTCTTGCTGGTTTTCATAACAGTATCTTCTTAGTTCTCAGTGGTGGTGAGCAACTTGCAACATGCCTAAGCTTCTCCCAGTTTGATTCTTCTTTATGCTTAATACATATATATATATATATATATATATATATATATATATATAGAGAGAGAGAGAGAGAGAGAGAGCGAGGGAGGGAGGGAGGATCAACTTACACCAAGAGTAACTAAATGAAAGATCAGGCAAGAATCCAACTAAATGATGTATGGTAATTCATATCTATTGGGAAAAACCCAAGTCCCACATAGATGGTGCTCATATAGATATAGAGTATATAAATGGAGGACAACTCTCACCTTACAAGCAGATTGTGTAGGGTTAAATTAGGCCCAAACCCACATTCTAAGATAGTATCAGAGTCTATCCTAAATCCATTAACGGACCACCTACCAAATTATCCATGCACCAAGCTGAAAAAATGTTGGGTGAGAGGGTGTATCAGAAAAAACCCAAGTCCAACATTGGCTAGAGATGGTACCAATTTAAAATATATAAGTGGGGGACAACTCTCACCATACAAGCCGGTTAGAGTAAGGCCTAAACGGCTAAACCCACATCCTAAGAATATCCTTATAAAAGTTTTACAATATGAATTACCAAATTAACAAATAAAAGACATCCATGAAACTTAGCTTTAACAGTAAGGCCTGTTTAATCTACGCACTAGAGCTTTTCAAACAAAACATCACAGATACAGAAGTTATACCTGAGTGCCACTACCATTGTCACTTCCATCCCCATTATTCAGGCCTATCCTTTCATTATCATCTTTGTCATTGCTTCCAGAATTATTGTCAGACTTCTCAAGACTCTTTGATTTTATAGACTTCTGTGTGCCACTTTCACTGTCACTCCCACTAGACTGTAGGGAAAGAAAAAAAATAATAGTCATAATTGACAAAGTAACTGAAGGCTCACATCATATCAAACAAATAATTTTAAGCATGAAGGAAGATATCACAAATCTGCATTGGCATTGAGCAACATTCCATCCACATTTAATAATAATAATAATAATAATAACAATAATAATAGGTGGTTCTCACATATACATCAATCCTGTAATAATATTATGATACCTTAGGAGACGTTTGTTACATGGTATCAAGCAAGATTCCCGGGAATTTAGACTTGGAAATATCACATTCCCATGTTTGGTAAAACTTTTGTAAAAACACTCCCAGGAGTGGTTGATTCCCAGGAATGTAAAATACTCACAATTGTCTTGCTTCTTATTACCATGGAGAAGAGTGGGTATATTGGACTCCTATGGAAATATAAGTTATTTACTATAATAGCTAGCTGCCTATCCCCACTTCATTCGACCACATTTCTATTTTTACATTTAGTTTTTAGTTAAATAAATTTACTTTTTTCTGAAATTTCTATTGTCAAACAAACATGTTCATGGGAATAATATTCCCAGGCATAATACTCCTGGGAATGTGATTCCCGGCAATAAAATTTCATACCTTGGAACAAATGCCCAATTAGATAGCAAAGGCAACAAACTGCTTATAAGTTATATTGTCATACATATTATTGGCCAGAAAAGGAAAAAGAAAGTATAATGTCAGGAAAGAAAAATTCAAGTCAGCTTACACTGTGACATCTTCTCCAAACATGCTGCCACAGGTTTTTAAGCTCATTCTTCCGTATGGGTTTGACTAGAAAGTCAACAGCACCCTTTGACAAACACTTAAAGACTAAACCCATAGAATCATGAGATGACATCACTGCAGACCAATCCCATTAGAAGCCATAGAATAGAGTAGCTCTTTTACAGCATGAGATGAGAAAAAGAAAAGCTTCAAACCAAACATATATAAGCACTTGGAAAAACTTACTAACTACTGGAATATTTTTGCGGGTTTTGTGGCCCATAATCTTGTATAGAAGACCAATGCCTGATAAGCCAGGCATTGCCACCTCAGTTAAAACAAGATCAATATGATTGGTTAAATCCTGCAATATCTTCCAAGCTTGCATTCCGTTTGCTGCTTCAA
>PYAF01005253.1:841334-857616 GCA_007407185.1 Glycine tomentella | reverse complement strand
TAAGTAACCACCCCAGAGATAGGGGATGCGGTTAGTATCTTCCAGTTACCATAATCTCCGTGAATCAAGGAAAGAGGTTGCGTTCAACCGTTTGGACTAAGATAATGGGGCCTCAAGTACCGTTACCAACGTCCAGGTATTAGAATATAAATACTGCTTCATTCATGGTGAAAGGTACACAATTCTGACTCTCTCTTTTCTCTTTACACAAGCACACACCGCACCCCCCAACGTGTCGTGTTTACTGTGCTGTGATCTTCTTCCTTGAGTTGCTTCATATTCATAGGCTTCTTAAGAGAGAGAGAGTTTGATCCAATATAAACCATCCAACATCACTTGTTGGACATTTCTGTTCTCACTGGGAAGAACAGTTAGCTTATTTCATTAAAATAAAAACCTAAAATGATTTTGCTTCATCTTTTGCAGAGAAGAATTGACTTACAAATCTGTACGAAGTATCTTTTGTCACTTTAATGAATTTTTTGCTTTGCCAAATTCACATACTCCATGCATAACCTGTCTAATGCGGAGATCAATAATTGATGTCGATATATTATATACACAGGTGTTGAGACATTATGCAAAGGTAGAAATAAAAAAAATGAATAGTAAATTAAAATAAAAAAATTTATAATTAATTATAATTACTGCACTACTTTTTTTCACTTATTTAATGTCATGTTCAAACCTATTCATAATAATTAGAAAAAATATCAACAAACCACAAAGTCAGAAAAGTAATTGGCCTAACTACCATACTAGTGCAGTCTATATTTATCTTACTATATATTAGTTAATATACCTTTTTGTAAGATATTCTTTTTCTAATACTAATTACAAACATTAAACCCCATTTTTTATTTAAAGGATTGATACAGTTATATAAAACTATATTTCATTTAATAAGTGAAAATTATTTATTTAACAAAAAAATCATATTCAATTTTCATCGTGTATAAAATTACTTAGATCAACAGTAATCACACATCACAAATAAAATTAATCTCTGACTTAATAAATTGGAAGACACTTATAATTTTTATAAAAAAATTCAGTTTTTAGCACATCAAAAAAATTTAGTTTGTCTGCTAACATGTTAATGAGTAATTAATAATGATGATTTAAAAAATACATAGAATCTATTAGCAATTGGATATAACCCTTGCCAAAATAAATAAATAAAATCAAAGACTCAGTGACATGCACTAAGCAAAAGTGCAATTTGCATGAAAAAGAGAACCAAAAGTGCAATTTGCAAAGGTCATAATCAAGTTTGTAACTTGTGTGACTTGTGAGTGTACGCGTAGTTCAAATAAAATAAAAGATGTTATTTATATCACAATATATTAATATTTTTTAAATAACCATAATATATTAGCATAACATCTTTTTGTGTTAATCTATCTTATATATGATTTATTATATGTCACAATATGAATTGTTATACATATATTATGTCTTAAATAAAATTGCAAGCGTATTATTTGTAGACTATTGTTTCCTCTTTTTATTCGGATTTTGTGGACTAGGTGTTGAATTTTCAGCGCCTTATGTATTAATAACATTTTTTAAATATTTTTATTATTAATGTACCCAGGCAGTACACCACTCAAGCAATCCCATTTCCATGTGCATAAATCACAACACCATCCAATAAGACATGTTTTGAGGAATATCAACAATCTGCCAGCTTAGCATTTAAAGCTTACAAGCTGTTACTTAAAGTATCTTTCTTGAGTTCATCTCTATCACATATTTCATTGAATTTTTTATGTTAGAGATTAAATTTTAGGAGAAAAACTTTCAAAAACTTTTTTTTTTCAAAAATAATATTTTTAATATCTTCTTCTTTAATTATTTTTATGCAAATAAAATTTAAGAATTTAAATTGAATTTTATCAATAAAATAAAAAATGATAAAAATACTTTTATTTTATGTAATATTATGACACCCATAAAATATGATCCAAGAATCCGAAGTATTCTTCCACTAAAAATATACTTACATACTTTGAGCTAAATTTGGACCACAAGCAGCAGCAATACTCTATGAAATAATAGAGTCAGGCTTGTGCAAACCGCTGTTACTTCCTTAGAGATAGGAACTCTATCATGTTTTCATGATTTGAGATAGTACCAAATTTCTAACATCTAGCTCGCCAAGCGTTTTGGGTTTCATTTTGTTTTACACTTTACAGTTAAATAGCATGACATTAATCCTAAATATTCCTCATTCTCTTCCCCTATATGAATAGAATCTTCGTTGAAACATTTGAATTGCATGGGCTGTTGGGCACCCTCTTGTAATAAAACTTGTCATCATCATCGAATACAAAGGATTTAATTGGATTATATACTGTTTCAATTGAATGAATGGAAAAGTGGAAACCCTATATATACTTTGCAGGTAAAAGCAAAGTTAAATACAGTCATCCTTTATCTTTGCATATGTTTGAGGACTCGCATTCCACGACAAGATTTACCGAGGGAATTTCGTTTTTCTTGGATCTTCCAAGTACTAGTTAAAAATTTAATAAATGAAAACTATTTATAAAAATTCACCAGAAATGTATCTAAAAAAAATAAAAAAATAAATGATGAAAGTACATTAACAACATATTTTTAACATTCTTTTTTATTTACTTTTGATCCTTAGAACAATAGTTAACATATTTCCCTTTTTTTTTCCTTTTACCAAATTTTAGTAAGCCTGTTTGGACAAAAACAACGTGCTACCTGCATAAAATATACAGCACAATCTATCTTGTACCACGTAAATTTCAGTGGCCAAGAGCTGGTACTGCGCCTTGTTTGATATTATCAACTGTTTAAACTTATTGTAGAAGAAGCCACTAAACAGTATAATTAAACAACCTAATCTTGAAGAAAAATAACAACTCCTACCGAATAAAGATAAGTTCTACACCATTGCCAGCAATAAAATAGAAAATTGTTGTTCTATTCATTGAGACAGCAAAATCATTGTTAAAGAAACAATAATATTCAAAGAAAAGGAGGAGTTATTCATGAGTATTGTGAAATCAAAAGACTTATTCAAATAACATGAAACATCATCTTAAATAATTTTTTTCCGGGACGTTAATCCGGTAAAAGCCTTCCCTAAATCACGAGCATGTGATGATGTAATAGAAAAAGTTCATTCACATTTAATTTACAACATTAGTGATGATGCACCAATCCTATCGAAGCTGATTCCTGACCAACTATCTATCTAGCAATGCTGTGATATATTATTCACTCTTTACAATAACATAACATTATATGCTGGGAAACCCTTCCCATGTAACCAAATTATACGAAAAGAAAACGCAACACTACCCGTCTTATCAGATTACAACACTTACAAATATCATTATTGGTCCAAAATAATACTAGCAGAGAAGTTCCCTTGCTTTGGTTCTCTGTCCTGCAAAATTGCCAAGCATGCAATATAAGCACGCAAAGAATGAAATCCTTGCTATGATACATTATTATATTTTTATGCTGCAGCAGATCGTTTGTCCTCGTAATCATCAAGATTAAGAGCATGTAGCAACTTAGGCCAAGATTCCGGGATTCCTCCTGGCAGGTTAAACTCCAATAATTTTCCTCTTGAACGGTAAAATTCCTCCACAGGCTGAGTCTGCAATCAACACAGAAAACAAGTCTTTAAACCAAGTAGAAAGGGAAGTCTAAATCATTCACAAAAATGTAATTACAAGCAACGGGAAATTGGAAACATCAACAAGTTCACTCAGATCGTTTATAAATCCTTCACAATAACAATAAATATACAACTACAAATACGAAGCCATTCAAGCACCCGATCTTACTGAAGTCCGCCCATAATTAATAATAATATAATATGCAGCAATACCATTTCATTGTATATTCGAAGCCTTTCTTTGACCACTGCTTCAGTATCATCTGATCGAGTAATGAGCTTTGACATACAATTCTCAGGAGGAAGAAGTGGAGCCATAATAATTTCAGGGCTCCCATTCTTGGCCTTGATGTTAATGGAAGCAACATTAAAATTACCCCCACACTGATTGCAAATTCTCCTACCAAGGCATTTCTCAAGCAGAACATCTTCTTGGAGCTTCAGATTGATTACCAAGTCAATATCAGTTACCCCTTCCAATATTTCCTGCCAGCCAAAAACAAAAACATTGTAGAATTTAAGTATTCCGTTTTTTAAAGTTTTAAACTGCTTCTATAAAAGTAAGAAAGCAACAGAACTGTTGCAACTACAACACACATGAAGGGACGAAGAGGCAGAACCAGAGACAAATTAAAGCTGCTTGTATGACAGGGAGTAGTAGCTGATCAGGTGGGGAGATGAGAAGAAAAAAACAATAAAAATAAAACTAGATAAGGTAGGTTGCCTAATGAAAAAATTCATTCGCTTCCTTTTCATTAGAAATTACATTTTTGGGTATCAAAACCCACTATAAATATTTGTGTTCCTTGTATTCATGTAAAGGTTTAGTAAACAAAATAAGGGGAGTACCTATAATGAAATACACTTTACCAAAGTGAAGAAACTCACTGCTTGCTTAATTGTTCGAGGAAAACCATCAAGAATAAATCCCAGATTGCCTTTAGCCTCCCCAGCAACAAGTCTCTTTGACAATAAACTTATAATAATTTCATCTGACACCAATTGACCTTGCTTTACAATTTCTGATAGCTGTAATAAACCAAAAAATACAAATGAAAAATTGGAAGAAATGGTCTGATGGACATAAAATAAACATTCTATCCCAACAAGGAGACAATAATTAGGCCACAATATATCAGCTTGAAATACCATAACTGTGCATTAATCAAAGCTTGAATATATTTTCAGTCAACTGACCTTTAAAAAGTCGAGAATAGTAATTTTATTCAATGAAAATTACACAAAATTCAATCTTCCAAAGTTAAAGACTTATTAGCATGACAGACAGGTGGGTTTTCCTTATAACCCAATAAATAAATTACAGTTACAGGATTATGCTCTACAATTACTAAAGAGAATACAAGAATATTTATAATTAAGATGTTCAAGGAACTGAAAACCAACAAGTCTCAATTTAAAATTCTTGCAGCACAAGTTGTAAGTCTTGTGACAAACAGTACAGATATAAATCATATAGTAAAAGGAGCTAAGATACAACCAATGCAAAAAGAGGGGAATACCAATGATGACACTCCATTCTAATAACTAGTTTTAACAAACCAAAACAACTGCCAGTGAGGTATGCCAGTCCAACAAAAACCAAAGAATTGACTATTATGATGTCTAAAGTTCCCTGCATCACCAGATCGAAGACCTTGCTATCCAGCTACACACACATGGATGCCACTACCTGACATGATACTAGACCTATCAATTCAGGTTGGTAATGGTGGCTAAACAGGCCAACCGACCTCAAGCCATCCTGTCTGCTGGGGCAGCCAGGACAGAGAGCTCAGTGTAAATTCCCTCAATATTTTAAGAATTTATACTTTAACAAAGTTTTATTTTATGTTATTTTCTATTTTTTAAAGACCCCCCTCCACCAACATCTACATGGGACAATCTAGTTTAGCATAATTTAATTGTACAAGTCCTATGCAAGGGACTTGAATCCAAAACTCTGTGTGCAAAATGACAAAAAACTAGTAACAAGTAGTTCCTTCTTATATGCAAACTGCAAAGTGGGATAACGATACACATGAAACTATCTAACTCCCACCAATAAAACCAACACCTGTAAGTTCTAAGAAGATATCCATACACAGTTTAAGTTCTATACACTCTCAATACAAAAAAAAAAAAGAATTATAATTGTAAATCAATCAGAAAACATTATAATCATCATTAACACGACTTTTATGATAGTTGACTTTTATATAGTCATTGTAAAAGCCATGCACAACGGTTAGACATTTTTTTTATTTTGTTTTTTGGACTTCTTATATGACATTTAATTAATCTCTTTCCACCAGGTTAGCCCATTTTGGGATAAAGTATTCCTCCAATTATGATTCCATGCCCAAGCCGGGATCAAATCTCATACCTTAGTTAAGGAACCAAGTGTCAAAACACTTGTACGGAACAACTTTCGGTAACGATTTGTGATTAGATGACAACTTTTTAATATTTTTTTAAATAATAATTATAGTCCCATTTTTCTATCTAAGCGCCGCGCCGTACACAGAAATTTCAATAACCTTGACCAAATTTGCGCTACAAAAATTAACCTAGCTAATTCAAAGTGAAGAAGAAGAAGAGAACCTGGGAAGAAAGGGGGCCAGAGGAGGCGAGTTCGTCGCGAACGAGATCGCCGGTGGCGATGTGAGGAACGCCGAGGAGGTTGGACAGGCGACTAGCGTACGTTCCTTTTCCGACGCCGGGGCAGCCGAGGAACGCCCACTGCACGCACCGCTTGCTCGGATCTTCGCGCGGCGGAAACGGGCAAAAGGACGCGGCGTCGTGCGGCGGCGCGTGGGAGTTGACTTCGGAGGAGCTCAGGCACCTCCTCGCCTGGGGAGAGAAGGTTGACGCGCGCTTCGCGAGGCGGGTAATGGCCGCCATGATGATGAGATTTGCAGAGTTGCGCTGAATGATCAAATTCAACGGACACGGTGGTGATTGATGAATTGATTAACCTGTTAATTATTTTTTCGCTTTCCGAATTTATTTATACAATAGTTGCTTTAAATATCTAAAATTTTCAACTTAGATTTTGCTTGCACACAAGTCACAAAGATATATGTTAATTAACACGTGTTTAAATTTAAAAGGCAAGCCGTTCGAATAAATTAAATATTTGAAAAATTAAATAGACTAGGATAGTAATTTTATACTGTATGCATTTGGTCGTTAAATGTATAAAGATCACCGTATTTCTTAATTTATTAGGTTAAATATTAATTTTTTAATGCAAAAACTGTCATTTGATTCCATGAAATTCTATGCATATAAAAATTGAACATGAATTATTATTTCCCTAAAAAGATCATTAGACCATTCTACCAACATTTGAGTTTTTAATGTGTTGGATGATTCCATAAAAAAAGTGTTGGATGATTGGAACATTTTTTGTTGGCATATTGTTTATTTTTTCTTCCACGTCTCTTATGCTTTTGTGGGGATGTCAATTTGTGGAGCTCTTTGTAGTTGTTTTTTTTTCCTTAAAATGGTAGCATTCACTTTTGTTTGGTTATTTTTTAAATTAAAAAATGGAAATAAAAAAGTAAATGAAAATAAGTGCTATAAATTAAAAATATTGAAAAATTGTTCTAATTTGGGATATACTAAGGGATTTTATTTCAATACACTAATATGTCAGCACTACTCAAATTTTACAGTTGTACATTAAAAAAAGTTGAGTGTGCCGAATATACAAATTGATGAAAATTATCACGAGGTGCATGCGTAGCCACGTTTATTATATAAAATAAAATATTTCTTTTATGACTATATTTTTAACTTTATTTATCAATATATTTCAATAAAATAAAATCAGTTTATTTGTTACGAAAAAAGGATTAAAACCTATAGGGGGGTAATAGCTAATTTATTGAACACCCTAAAATTATAAATTTTAACAAATAGTTTAAAAGTTTGCCTGCTTGGTTTAAGACAAAAAATATATATATATATTTTTAATCTAATATATTTATTTAAAGTTTCGGGGTTTTTTCTTTCTAATAATCATTTCACTTAACTTTTAATTTTAAATATATTCTTTCATTAATACGTTCACGTGAAAATAATTTATTTAAAAATATATATTTAATTCTTATTGTGTACAAATTTTCTAAACTAACAACAGTTAAATATAGTTAAATATTATGAGTGAGATTAATTTTTAATCTAGTGGGTTGCAGCACATTGCACACCAATAATATCTGATAAAAAAAAAAAAAACGTTTTGGTTTAACATTTTCACGCTTCACCTTCTTCCTTATTCCATCTCCATGAAGTTGTTCGAGCCTACAAATCCCACCGTCTTATCAAGACCAAAATCTTCATTATGGGCATCTTCCATTGATGGAAAAGAGATCTAGGAAAGAAAATGACCCTGGCACCTAGTCTCTTACACAAAACTAAAGAATTCAAAAGAACTCATTACCCAAAACACAAATCATTGACAACAATTGTACCAGCTCAAGTGGTGTCGTTCTTGAAAAGAATAGTCATCATGACATAATCATGTCTTCTCATATCCTTTATGAGTGTTCTAGTTGTTAGGATTTCCAAATCGCATCACACAACCCTTCACATCAAATTTGACAACCTAAATAACAATCTTGTTAAGTTGTTAGGAGTTCTAGTTGTTAGGAATATAGCATTCATTCACCGTTATTCAAAAAAAGAAATAACATTCATTGAATTTAGGTATATAGTCATTATCATATTCACGTTAAAAAAATACTCTTCTTAAGTCTATACTCGTGTTATTACCAAAATTTGGAAATGTCACACATCTAAGTGGATATGATCCAGATGGGTTCTTTAATGAAATATTGTTCGGTAAATGGAGATGGACCATGGTTTACCAAAGAGGCTCACTGTGTGTGTGGGATGGAGAGTATCTTAACCATTTGGTTCATCAAGGGAAAAAGATCTTGGTTAATCTAGAATTCGGTAAGAAGATAAGTAAAGTTCAGTCAAAGGTTCATTGTGTGTGAGGGGGGAGGTACTAAAGTCTTTTTTTGTCTTAACCATATGGTTCATTAAGGGGAAAAAATTATGGGTAATCCAAAATTCGGTCAGAAGGTAAGTAAAATTGTTCAATAATTATTTTTGTCAAGAATCAATTTAGGATAATATTCAAACGATTTAACACTAATTTCAACATATTAACCATTTGTGTCTAATCACTTATACTAAAGTGTAAATATGATGATTGAAAGGAATTGTTTGAAAATGAGGCGAGTAAAAAAGTCTTCGAATTGATAGAGGGGTTTGAGAAAGACATGTGGAGGAGGACACAACCAAGATAATTGGTTTGAAAGGATGAGTACTTAGAAATTAGGAAAAATGGTATATAAAGACAAGATTTTGATTAGATAAATGGATGAGAGAAAAATGTTTGAGTAATTCATATGTTAAAGTGTTTTGAATTCCAAGCAACAAAATGAACTTGTTGGAAACATAAAGGAGTAGATAGACCAAAATTGGGTATGGAATTTTGAGTGAGGTAGGAGGGAGTTTGTTTGGGAAGTCAATAGTCTGATCAGTGTGTTGAGTGGTTTGAACTTACAAGAAGGAAAGTTGGACATGTGGATTTGGTCAAAAGATAACACATGTGATTATATTATGTTGGTTCAACATATCTAGGCATACACAAAATAAGAATGAGAGTTCAATCTGATGAGTCATAGAGCAGTATTTGGAAGATTAAAGTTCCAGCTAAGGCTTTCATGTTCATGTGGAGGGTGTTTAAGAACAACCTGCCAACGAGGCAAATTTTAATAATTAAGAATATTCAAGAGGTGGATAATGATAATTTTTTTGTTCTAATAATAAGAAGTCGTCTAAACTATAAAATGTTTTTTGTTGTGCTATTATGTCTGTTTGGATATAAGTCATCAGTACTTTTGAGAGTTTTTCTACTGAAAAAACTCTGTTTTTCCAGTAAAAAAAACTCTTATAAACATTTCTAACCTTCTATTCAAATATATTTATTGTGTAGTAATTGTGAAAAATATAAACAAATGTATATCTAGATGAGGTCAATTTCATAAAAGTCAAGTGCTGCAAAAATTTTTATACACAACTTGGCACCAGATGAGAGTTAAAATATATGCTTTTGGGTTTTCTTTTGTGATTGAGCATGTTTGGGGTACCGTTTAGATGCATTGGAATTCGTGCAATCAAGGATTTAATGGAGAAACAAACATGGACAATGTCTTGTAACTAAAAGGATGATTGTATAGGATGAAATTATACATGCAGATTGGGCAACAAAGTAGTTGGGGTTGAGCACATTTAGTTTATAAATAATTTTATGCTTGTGTCAAAAAAAAAAACTATGCATAAGGGCTGGTTCGGAGAATTTACCATAGGTTGATAGGTGCGGATTGATGGGTTTTGTGGTATATCATGTGGTGAGGAGGGTCACGTGATAAAAAAATAAAGGTATCACAGTTTATAGATAGATGTTTAGGGGAAGGTATTGTGTATAAATATTGGTAAATTGAATGTCTTATTCTCTTTATCATTCTAAATGGTGTTGTCTGGTTGTGTGAAGTTGAATATCTCTTATTCTCTTTATCATTTTTCCTCATGATTTAAATACTGCTAAGAATAACAACTTTAATTTTCTCTATGATTACTTAAATACTCATACTTACAGTCTTATACCCATTATTTACACCTTTGTTTGAAAAAAGTATTATTTCATATTCCATATCACTTAATAAACAAGTAGAATGTAGAAAGTTATTTCACCCTTAAATTCAATATTTTTAATAAGCAAGTGACTAAATTAATTAATTAATAAAATAAAGGCGTTGAAATAAATACTCTTGAAATATATAAAAAAAAAATTGAGGTTTATCACAACACTCCTTATTCCTTAGTCCCTAGTCCCTTTTAGTTCTTCTTACACTGTCAGCGTCAAAACCCAGTTCAAGCTCCCCAAAACGCAAAACCCGCGTCACCATCTCATTTTCATTTCCCGCCCAACATGGCAGACAACAAAAAACGCCGGCGAAAGGACCCCGCCGGCGACGAGCTCCCCTTCAAGAACAAGCTAAAACCCGACTCCGCAATCATGGAAACCCTAAAGCAGTTCTCCGCCTCATCCTCCTCCTCCTCCGCCTCCGTCTCCCAAACCCTAACCCTCCAGGACCTCTCCCTCCCCTTCCGGTGCCGCGAGGTGGCGGACCTCTCCCTATCTTCCGTGCAGTCCAACATCGAGTCCCTCATCCTCCGGATCGCCCATTCCATCCTCTCCGGCCACGGCTTCTCCTTCGACGTCCCCTCCCGCTCCGCCGCCAACCAGCTCTACGTCCCCGAGCTCGACCGCATCGTCCTCAAGGACAAATCCTCCCTTCGTCCATTCGCGAATATCTCCACCGTGCGGAAGTCCGCCATCACCGCCCGCATTCTGCAGCTCATCCACCAGCTTTGCCTCAAGGGCATCCACGTCACCAAGCGTGACCTCTTCTACACCGACGTCAAACTCTTCCAGGATCAGGTATCATGTATCTATTCATATCATCCACCATTTTTTTCAATTAATAAATTAAAATGTTAATGGTGTTTTGACTCTATGTACAATCGCCAATTTGTTAACGAGGTCTAACTCAGGTGCGTGTGACTTAATGTAAACCCCTTGATACTGTCTTTGATTCCCACAAATAAAAAAGAAAACAATCGCCAATATTTGATCAAAAGTTGTTGGTACGTTAATCAAGGTCTGTGATTTGATCCCCGGCTGTATCCCCAAAATGTGCCGATCCGGTGAACGAGGATTAGTCGTGTGTCAAATAAGAAGTCCCAGATATTGTCAATTTTTGGTTTTTAAATCCCTTTTCCTCCCTGCATGTAACTCTGGTAAGATGGCGTACAGTTACTTGATAGTTTGTCTAACGAGGAGGTGGAATCTGTGTGTTCCATAACTAGTATACCTCTTAGAAAGAACATCAAGTAACTTTAGAATAACTTCCGTGTTTGGATAAACTTCTTCTTAAACACTTACTATAAGAAAAGAAAAATAGAAGCTAAAATGAATTGAAGTTCTGCCATGAACCAAAATCAACTTATGTATTTCAGATTTTAGAGAAGTTAGACTAAAGAGCTTTCATAAACTATGTGTGCAAGTTGATTTTCAGCATGTTTGGAATTGGACACCTGTTTGAAACAGGGAAATCTCCTCAATTACGGTGAAAAACGTGAAAGCTAGAATCTTGCTTCTGATTTAACTTAAAAAAACTATATTGACACTGTGAAACCAAACATGCTATTTATCTTATGGAGCTTGTGGAAAAGTTTGTTCTTAGGCCTGGTTTGGATAAACTTCTCCATAAGGGATAAGCACTTACAGGAGAAGGAAATAAGAAACAAAAATGAATTGAGTTTCTCCCATAAACTTAAATTAGTTTATGCATAAGTTAAAACAACTTTTGGAAAAGCTAAATGAGAGGACTTCTACAAATTTGTTTATGCATAAACTAGTTTTAGCTTATGTTAGAAGCTTATTTCATTTTTCTTTCTTGTTTTCTTCTCCTATAAATGCTTATGATGAAGTTTATCCAATCGGAGTAGAGTTAGACTGACTTACAAAAGTTTCGGTATTTAGAAAATGCAGGATGAAAAGGGGAGGTTTTAGAAGTTAGGAGACAAAAACAAACAATTGGAAATTTTACAGGGACAAAAAAACATTGTTAACCCATAAATAAATCATCATTTATCTTTTTTTTACAGTGCTGTTGTTTTTGCAAAAATAAGCAATTCACCAAATTTGCGTGAATCAGATCCAATCTGATGCTGTTCTGGATGATGTATCCTGCATGCTGGGGTGCACTCGGTCCAGCCTCAATGTCGTGGCTGCAGAGAAAGGGGTGGTGGTTGGGAGGTTGATTTTCAGTGACAATGGGGATATGATTGATTGCACCAAAATGGGGATGGGCGGGAAGGCAATTCCGCCGAATATTGATCGAGTTGGGGATATGCAGAGTGATGCTTTGTTCATTCTGTTGGTGGAGAAGGATGCTGCTTATATGAGGTTGGCTGAGGATAGGTTCTACAACCGTTTTCCATGCATAATTGTGACTGCAAAGGGGCAGCCTGATGTTTCCACTAGGCTGTTCTTGAGGAAGATGAAGACAGAGTTGAAGCTGCCGGTGCTGGCTCTAGTTGACAGTGATCCTTATGGGTTGAAGATTCTGTCGGTTTATGGCTGCGGGTCAAAGAACATGTCTTATGACAGTGCCAACTTAACCACCCCTGATATCAAGTGGCTTGGGGTTAGGCCTAGTGATTTGGACAAGTACAAGATACCTGAGCAGTGTAGGTTGCCGATGACCGAGCAGGATATTAAGACTGGCAAGGACTTGCTTGAGGAGGATTTTGTCAAGAAGAACCCTGGTTGGGTGGAGGAATTGACTTTGATGGTCAAAACTAAGCAAAAGGCTGAAATACAGGCTTTGAGCACCTTTGGTTTTCAGTATCTGTCAGAAGTTTATTTGCCCTTGAAGTTGCAGCAGAAGGATTGGCTGTGACCTGGGAGTAATGTAGTAATATCTAAGAATTAAAATGGTGGTTTTGCCACTACTTCTCCCAACAACTTAGTCATTCTATAGCATCTCTGCACAATCTACATTGGAATGTGGATACATTTTTAAGTATCCTTCATTGAAAAATTGTTAAAAAATTATGTTGATGGTCTTATGCTTTTCCAGACTGAGTTTATAATTGTCTTATTGTTTTCTTATTGTTCTTGCATCAGTTAACAGATAACTGGATTTATTAAATTATAAAGCCCGAGTGCTTTTGAATTGCTTGAGTTTCCCTTGATCTTGCTCCTAATTCTGAACTCCAAGCATCATTTGTCTCTATTTGTCCGATTAGTACAAGTTTATTCGCCCTTGAAATTGCAGCTGAAGGATTGGCTATGACCTGTGAATAATGTAGAATATTTAAGAATTGAAATGGGGGTTATGCCACTGTTTGTTTCAACTTTCAACAACTTAATGACGCTGTTGCATGTCCACCCAATTTTCTCTGGATCGTGGATGAATTTTTGAGTAACCTTCACTGAAAATTGTTCCAAAATTATGTTGATGGTCTATGCTCTTTCTGATCGAGTTTATAATTTTCCGTCGTATTGTTTTCTTGTTCTTCCATCAGTAACGGTGGTCCGAGTTTATTATTAAATTATAAAACTCGAGCTTTTTTAGAATTGCTCGAGTTTGATCTTGCTCCAAATTCTGAACTGAAAGAATTCTATCTGATTAGTGATACTTATGTTACTGTGGTCCAGAGTATATGCAATGCCAGATCATCTGACTCATAAATCAGATATTTATAGATTTACGGGAAGGAAAGAGATTTACAATTTAAAATCTGCAGGAGAACAGAATATTGTTTGCATGGGTAAGAAACTCATATTATTCCATCTCATAGGTCTGGCTCATTCGAAAGCAGGAAAGTAGAATAATAAATTGTCAAATAAACAGTGTGGACAGTTTCATTCGCATAGTAATAATGGTTAAAAAGTAATCATCATTGATTAAAGAAGCGGCGTTAGGTATTTCCTTATGAATTAACCGTGCTTGGAAACACTTAATGCAAAATATTACTAGAACTTGAAAATTGTGATAAGAATTCATTTCTAACCAAATGCTCATATAGTTCTCACCTCTCGGTGACCTCTTTTAAAAAAATTCCTCTCATAATTGTATCTTCAAATGATTAACCTTGATACTTTTGTAATAATCGAAATCATGATTAAGACCATGGTGAATGTTTAATTTTACATGCAAACTTTTTTAACCCCCCCCCCCTCTTCCCCCCTGTCTCATTGCCATGTAGTGGCCATTGTGATTTATGTCAATATTTGATATTGCTAGTGCTAAAGCATATTGAAAAGCATGTTGAAATGTCTTTTTCTTTTTCTTATTTTTTTTTCTATTATATAAAAAGTAAAACATGTAAATAATGTATTTTGTTATAAGAAGATGATAAAGAACATGTTAGCCTATTAGGATACTTTACATGGGAAAAAGAGAGACACCAAGATTCATAATAACATGCTAATAGTGGAAAAAAAAACAACAATATAAATGCTAGCAATAGTAATAATAATGTATACGTGTTAATTTGAGTTTTTAATTGATTAACATGCCAATAGTAGAAAAAAAACACCAGAAAACCTCATTTCATACGGTAATTTAGAAATAAAGTTTTGAAAATTAAATAATTTGATTATATTTTAGAATTTATTTTTTGAAATATATTTAATATTTTATAAAAACTCTACTCACTTATAAATCTAACATCCATAAATCTAACTTAATTTGTTAAATAAGATGGATGAGTTATTATAAATGATCTAATATCTATATTTGATTTTTACTGATATTTTTTTTTCTGAACACTTGTATAATATGTATTACAAAAGTACAACATACAAGAAGTAATTTTTTTAAAAAAAAATTGGAAAAAAACTATGTGAAGAGAGAAAAAAAAAAAAAAAAGAAGCAAGTGCACTCCGAAATACCCCTATCGTTTTGTCAGTTCAAAGAAATCCATGGTGAGCGTCTTGTGGATTCGGCCACTTTTAAATACATTTTTTTAAGAATAACCTAACCTGAGTGCATTTGAAGGGTAGATCAGGAATTGGAACTCTTCGTGAGTTCTGGAATCTACACCACCCCTAGCCTCTACGCTCCAAACTCCGAACCCTAAGCTTAACCCAACCAGACATCTTTTTCGCCTCGAGCACATCTTACCCTAATTCGATTATTCCCTAATTTCATCGAACCAATCAATAAATTATTTACACATTTTTTGTTTAATTTTTGATGCCGATAAAAAATGCCGCCGAAGCAGCAGCAATCGAAAGCTGATTTAGCGAAGAAGCAGAAGATTGTAGAGGACAAAACCTTCGGTCTCAAGAACAAGAACAAGAGCAAAAATGTTCAGAAGTATGTCCAGAACCTCAAGCAATCCGTGCAGCCCAGGCCCGATGCCGCCAAAGTCGATGCCAAGGTATATAATATAATAATATATTCCTCTATTTTTTGTTTTTATTGATTTTTTTAATTGTAAATTCGATTATGGGATTGTAACATTAGAAAATAAATGTGTGATGTTGATTTGATAACAGAAAAAGAAGGAGGAAGAGAAGGCCAAGGAGAAGGAGCTGAATGAGTTGTTCAAAATCGCTGTTACTCAGCCCAAAGTGCCAGTTGGTAATCATTTTAGAATTTTTCTGATTTCTGAGTTAAAAGTATTTATTTTATTCAATGGGTTTATTGATTGATGTTGCTGGAAGTGGATCCTGATATATCTGTTTGTCTTGGGCAGGTGTTGATCCCAAGTCCATATTATGTGAGTTTTTTAAAGTGGGGCAGTGTGCCAAGGGATTCAAGTGCAAGTTCTCGCATGATTTGAATGTTCAGAGGAAAGGGGAGAAGATTGACATTTACAGTGATAAGCGTGACGAGGGTATTGCTTAAAGTTCAATGATGATTATTATTGTTTGCTGCATTTTGTTTTGGTTTTGATGGCCTTTTTTTTTTCCTTCTTTTCTTTATCTAACCTTTTGATTTGATTCCTTTGTTGTCAGAA
>PYAF01005253.1:822945-841234 GCA_007407185.1 Glycine tomentella | reverse complement strand
GAGGAAGAAAGTGAAAAAATATCAATTGAAGAGGAGATTGAAAACCAGGTGTTTTTTTTCTTCTTTTCTTACAATAAGCCATGTCATTCAAATAGTCAATATTGTATCAGGTTATCTAACAAAGTATTTAACATGGTTTAGCGTGCCAAAGTGGCAACTACAACTGCTATGACTCCTGAGTTATTCTTTGCATGGAAGAAGAAGAAGATAGAAGAGAGAGATGCCAATATAGCTGCACAACAGGCAGAGAGGGCTAAGAATGATCGCATGAGGTATATCCACTATCTGTTCCCTATGGTTCACTTGTAAAATGTATGTATATATGCCCCCCTCCCCCTTTTACTCAATGGGAAAAAGTGAGGGAACTGCATGTTGTTGAACCTGTTTAAAAAATGGATTCCAAGTGGTTATGAAGGTGGACAATATTTTACTTTTTCCCCCTGCTAATCTGGTTACACTATTTTCTCCTTCAATGCAGTGGTCGGGAGCTATTTTTGTCAAATGCTAGCTTGTTTGTAGATGATGCAGAAGCATATGACGTGTACCAGAGAGAACCAGAATCTTATGAAACTGAACAGAATGTAAGTTCTTTATTCATGTCTTTCTCTGCATAATTTGATTTAATATAGTTCGAATTGTGATAACCAACCTGGCAAATGCAAATCTGAGGTAAATGCTGCTGGATGATTTCCATTCACATAAAAAGCTGCAGTACAACTTCAATGTCAGGAATGTTGTGGCTTTTGTATACAAAATAAAAAGATAAAAAATTGGCTGCAACTGCATTGCTGTAGCCATGATGAGTGAATTGCAGTATCTGCTATGTAGTGCTCAACTTGTGCTTGTTTCTAAAAGGCCATTGTATTGGTATGTATCTCCATAAGCATTTATAGTAGAAGTAAATAAGGTAAAACAAATTGAACTTTTTCCGTAAGTTAAAATCAACCTATGCACTTCAGTTTTTGGAATAGTTAGATAAGAAAGTTTCTGTAAAAGTTAAGTGCGTAAGTTGATTTTAATTTATGGGAGAAGCTCAACTCATTTTATCTTATTTTCTTTTCCAGAAAGTGCTCACAGAGAAATTTACTCAAACATGGTCATAATGTATCAGTAACGAGTTCCAAAAAAAAAAAAAAGTAAAAGTTCTTGAATAAAAATCATACCTTATTAATGCTTGCACCTAGGTGGCTGATGTGGTTGTCCTTTAAAGTAGTACTCTTGTCAAATCACGTTCGTTTGTTTTCCCTTGGTCATGGAGCTCTGCCCTGAACAATGAATTATTGCCAGTTTGAAGTTTTTCTTTCTTCACCATTACAAGAGGAGAATATTGGCCTCTAGCACTAGCTCCCTTGACTCATTCTTCCTTTATTCAGTATGCAGTTTAAACGCATGCTTTAAGTATGTAATGTGGTATCTTTTTACATCAACTGTATATTTCGTTTTTCTAATTGTTGGATCCAACTTCAGGGGAATAGGAATGCTGCAGAAGATGGCCCCAGCTCCTCAGCAACAGCCGCTGCTGATGGTGTAGATCTTGATGACATAGATGACGATGATGAGTTGGACATGGATGAGTTAGATGAATTGGAAGCAAGCTTATCCAAGACATCAATCCAAATAAAGGAAACAGGAGCTGAAGCTTAATCCGGAGAGTTTGTTGCAATCTTCATGTGATATTTTTATGCCTCTGCTGAACAATAGCGCATTTGCCTTTAGCCACTCGCTCTCCTTGCTTTCAGGCAAGGTTTTTGAATGAAGGCTGTGGTGATAATGAAATTACTGTTTGCTGCATCGCATTTGGTATGAATAATGGCAGTTTGGTATAATCCACTTTCCTTTTTTGTTAGACCTCTCATTAGACCTTAGACAGACATTTTTGTTGTTTGAAATGAGTAGTATTGTGTAGACTGTACCCGATTTGTACACGAGTTTCCTCTATGTCGAAAGGGGTCTTTAATTGTTCTTGTGCTTGTGATTTTCTCGAAACTATCAAAGCATAAAATGGTATGTGTTATGTTATGGATGTTATAGCTAGATACCTTGGGCTTTAGGGGTTATTTGGGATTTTGAGGTGGAGTTAGTTTTCTTACCCTGTTCTTGGATTTTAAAAAGACTCCAGAACAGTTTTTTTACCTGTTTGAAATTTTTTTAGGAAGAAATTATGAAAGAACAAATAGGAGTATAGGACCTTACTTTTTTAGATGAACAAATTATACTCTGAAAAACATTACACTGATACCTTCTAATTTGAAAAATATTACTTCGTGTACTCCTACAAAAGAGATTGTTGTAGTGTAGACGTTAAAAGAGGGGTATTGTGTGCAATCCGGAAAAATCTCAGGACATGATAATGTAATTTAGTCTTTTTAATCCATCCATTTTGTACAAAAAGGAGTAAAATTATCCTTATTTTTACTCTTTTCTTTTCTTTCACTAAAGATATTTATACCATTTTTTTATATTATGTTTTTTTTTCTTTTTTTACACAACCGAACAATAGGGAAAAAAATTGTTTACCTTTCGTGTTACGTATTTCCTCTCCTATTAAATAACCTAAAAATCATTTCATTTTCTACTCTTTTCGTAGGATAGGTGACCTTGAGTTTTTCAGCCTATCCCACATTTTTTAAGAAGCTAATCAAGTTACCAACTCGTTTCAAGTCCAGGATGGTCCAGCTGCGGCAAGGAAAAGAATAGAAAACTGACTTGACTCCTTCATGCATGTTGCTCGGGGTTGGCCTATCGATTTGGCAGAATCTGGATGCTAGAGGGAGGAAGCGCAAGGGAAGTGTAATTCAGGATATTTAAGGGATAAATTTAGAAAGGGAAGTGTATTAATAAAAGTGGGAATAATTGGTAAAGTTTAACTATTAATAACATAAAAGTTTAACTATTTTTAAAAAAGGAGAAAAATCATATGAATAATTGATAAATATTTATACAAATCATTGTTGGAAGGACATAATTCACATTAGTGTCAATAGATTTTTCGGAGGAGTTTAAAAATCTCGCCCAAAATATTCTTTTTCAATTATATGTGCAAAGAAATTATTAATAAGGCATTATTAGTAAATTGATACTATAATTTTTTCTATTTAATTTGGTTCTTAACTTCTTTTTTCATTTTATTTTGATGTTTTATGTTTTATTTTGTTTCAAGTTAGTTCAATTTGTCATTGTGGCGGTTTTGGTAGTAAAAATATGTTCATGCGCAATTGACAAATTAAACTAATTTGAAATCAATTAAAAAGATAGATAACAAAAATGAAAAGGAAAAAGTTAAAGAATCAAACAACTACTTATACTTAATAATAATTAAGGAGTAGGAAATAGAGTGCTAATAATTAAAGAATAGAAAATAGTGTCTCTCAATATACTGAATTCAAATCCGATATAATGTTTATTTAAACTAGATAGTATATAACAACAAATATGATTAATAATAAGTTACTGTTTATAATAAAGAATGTAGATTTTTGTGAGAAATTAGGAAAACATAATATAATGCTAATGAAATTTGCTATTTGAGAACTAAATACATGGATTTCGAAGACCTTGTTCAGTTTATCTTTTCACGAATATATTTTGCCCCCATATCTTAATTGGGGATACACACCAATGTTGTGCCAAAAGTGGATAACCATTTGAAGTGTTTTACATGCAATTGATAAATTGAGAAAAGTATAAGACCTCAAATGTTAGGACGGTATAGGAAGATCGGCCCAAATATATTCTAAAATTAAAATGATTAAAAGATTATATTGGGTGGAGTTGAATAATTGTATTATAAATTTTATTTTATTTATGTTTAAAATAACATGATATTGACATTTGGATAATTATTATTTATTGATTAATATCTCTTATTAGGGTTATATAAGTGTATCTTTTTAACCATAATCATCAATGAATGAAATATGAGTTTGATCTTATTTTCTTTAGTCTCTTTAGTTTTAGTAATAGTCTTTTATTAGGTTAATTTTCCGGAAATAGAAAATTGCTTTCTATCATCAAATAATTTGAAACAGTATGATAAGATTTCGTACAACGTGCTCCGCAAGCAGACGTAACACACAATGGATCTCTGAATTGAATTGAATGGGGTCACATGAACTGTGTTTTAAGTGCCAAAATAGGTTGTTTGCCATTACGGTAACCAAAAAGATATCTTCCTTTTGTGATGTTTTGTCTAAGAAAGACATGTTATTTTCATTACGGGAATTATATATCTTTTCTTATAGACTAATTCTGACACTTTTGCCACATCCAACACACTGGTTAACACGAGTCCTAGATAGATACATTTGGGTCAATGACTTCATGTTTTTCATGTTTCAATTCAATCCAAATAATTGGAACTTAACAATTACCGCCTCACTTAAACAGTTAAACTCACGCTCGATCATAATTAATTGACTCTTTTCTTATTTCTAAAATCAAAACTTCTATTATTTTTTTAATGAGTGAGTCAATTGAAAAGTACGGATCCATATACTTGAGCATATAGGTTAAATAAAGATTTAGAATAAGAAGAATTATCCTATTCCAATATCATAATATCGTGTCACAAATTTCAACTTCATTTATATACAACCCATCAATACAACACTATTATCAATTACAAAACCAAAGACAAAACTGTTACATCGACAAATTGAACTTTGTTGTCTCTTCTCTACGTACACTATAACATTAGAATAATGAGGAATCACCTGTTCTGAACCCCAAAGCAACCCATGTCAAAAATTGAATTTCAACCTTGAAGGTGATAGTGTATTTTTTTTTAAAATAATTAAAAAAATATTTTAAACAATGAAAAAAATATAATTTAAAATACTTTAAAGATAAAAAAAATAAAACAAACATATATTATAAGGACCAAAATAAAAATACGATAAATTTATAAGAACGGAAATGAAAAAAAATATACTAAATTACAGGAACCAAAAATTTTGTTAAATCAATTTAAAATGAATATTTGTCGTGGATATTAGATTATAAAATATAAGATACGTTATTTTTTTTAATAAATTTGTAAAAATCAAAATTCTTATTTATGTTTGTTTAATTTTTATGTAGAAATCAAGCGTGGAAATGTTACTTAAATGGAACATCTCACTCTCCATGTCGCAGTCAAGTTAAATATCTCACTAGGAAATTGTTGGGTCCATTTTTGATATTCTTATGACTGACCACTGGTAGTTTTGGTGCACACCCACTGAGGCGAAGCATGGTTCTACAAGTAACCTTGTCACAAATACCAAAACACTATGGACCCGTCATGTACCTCAAAATGGGACACATGTAAATGTTCCTGCTGTAGCTACCTCAAAACCCTTAAAACCAAAGAAAACTAAGAAGAAAATAATCATTCAAGCTGATGAGAGGTGTTAATTAAATAAGTTGTGTCTTAAACACTTCACTTTCATTTGTGTTTCATATATCTGTGAAACAAATTTTTTAACTAATACAAAAATTTAAAATTAGTTAATATGTCTTATCAAACATAACCATGATTTTTTAATTTTGTTGTCTCTTTACAATATTGAAATTGCAAAATATAAGCTTGGATTTTAATCTAACTGTCAAATATGGTTGATCTACCACAACATAAATAAATAAATGGTTTAATTTTTTTTAACAGCTTGTGCTTCTCATTTGAAACCTGACCTGCTGACCATGAATAACCAAAGCTTAAAGCTAGGCGTGCTTTTTCAATAATTGTCAAGTTAATTTTAGCTAAGTAAATGAGGATATAACAGTCTCCTAGTGTTTGGTTAAAACTTAGAAATAAAAGGATAATTCTTTGACATTTATTATACTTTGAAATTGATATTGTCTTTGATTTTAATTTCAATGAAAAACAAATGCATACTTTTACTAACATAAAGTAAATAATATAATTGCAAGGGAATTTCTCACAACAATGTGGCGAGACATGGTTCATATTCAGTATTTGACTTCTTAGTGTTCTTACCGTGTTAAATAGATTTTTCTTTGAAAAAGAATACATGTGAGAACAAAAAACAAAATATTATGATTAACGTAACTATTATTTCCAATCTCTTCTTTTTCTAAACATTTAAATTTTTAAAATATTAAATGTTAATCAATCTGTTTTAAATTTATCCAAGAAATAATATTTCTACTGATGCTATTTTTAAAGTGTCGTTGATTTTAAGAATATAATCATATATATATATATATATATATATATATATAGTAAAACAAATATCCTATATAAGATATTACAATCATATATAGTCAACTTTCAATAATGAATTTTGAAACTTAAAATATTGAAAATGTTCCAAGCGTAAGGAGCAAACTTTCTCTCTCTTTATTTTCTTTCATTCTTAACCTAGATTATCACTATGTTGTACCTAAGTCTATTTTCAATAAAATGTTATTTTAATACATTTTGGTTATTACTTTAATGTTCAATATCTGACCTTGAGTAAAAAGTATATTTTTTGACGAAAATAAGAACCCAAATTTGTTTACTTTAACCTCTCAATGTCGTCAGAATATCTCCTTTACAGATTAATATGGATTTCTCCACATGGTGTGACCCTCAAATAATTGACTTATATATACTTTTTATTTCATAAGTATAACAATTTTTTTTTAATTGTGGTCCTTTTATTTGTCTCATCGTTACTTAACAAAAACAGGAGAACAACGAAGACTAAAACCAACCATTTAAGTAGCTAACCAAATACAACATTAGTTCTCTCATAACTAGATGCAATATAAGAAAACAAAATGTGCAACTGTTCGGGTTCGTGATGAGAACCAAGCAAGTCTATTCAAAATCATGAATGCAGTGGTTGCTTCAACTTTTTCAATTTTCCACCATAATTTTGGGATGAGAATTGATTTTAGAAGATATTCAAACACATTGTTATATTTTTTTTATCAACAAATGTTAATTTTTGTTAGTAGAAGAAATTTAAACACAACATATATATACTATGGCATTAGTTTTTTTTAGCACTCAATGACATTTCCTTTATTCTCTGTCTATCATGATTGGGGAGATTAATACATTATTGTCTTGTACTTTATTGTAACAGAGCTTTTAGTCAAAACCTTAGAACATTTCATGGACACATGTAATGGAATTTTCCATCTACGGTTTACATGATAAGTCATGTTTAAATTTCATATTTATTTCTCTTTTTGAATTTAATGTTGACGAAAGAGAGACATAAATACAATGAACTCAGCGGTAATTGTCATGTTAAAATTTTATACAAGAGGATACGATTTGATCCATGTTAAAATTTGACCGAGTAGACATAATGTAGACATAATGTGGATTAATATGTTCGAATTGGTGTAATCACTATAATGGAATGTTTAGAGTGATTTGTATTAGGGATATGCATTATATTTGGGAATGAATATTTGGAGAGATCAAATAACGAAGACACTAAACAACTACTACAAATGGGAGCAGCATACGGATTTTCAAGTATGTTAGGTTCCATTAAATGTATGTACTAGGAATAGAAAAATTGTTCAGTTGCGTGGAAAGATTAATTTTGTTAAGGTGATTATCGCAACCCAACAATCATTTTTGAAGCCGTGGCATCACAAGACTTGTGGATTTGATATGCATATTTTGACATCGCAGGTTCAAATAATGACATTAATGTGTTAAATGGATCTAATGTGTTTGATAAAGTTTTGTCATGATGTGGACCCACAGTGCAATACATAGTGAATAGAACCTAATATAATATGATACTATTTAGTGGATGACATTTATCCAGACTTTGCTACATTAGTGAAGATCATCTCAATGTCACAAGGAGAAAAGCGAGAATTATTTGCACAACGACAAGAATCGAAAAAAAATGATGTAGAATGGGCATTTTGAGTGCTCTAATCTCGATTCACAATTATACATGGTCCGTCACGTTTTTGGGATGCTGCTTAAATGAAGAATATCATCTATGCATGTATCATATTATATAACATGATTGTTGAGAACAAATGGATCACATATCAAAATAATATTGATTACGATAGTGTAGGTAATAACACGTCAATATTCGAAGTATCTTTAGATGTTCACCATAATATCATATCAACATACAATCAATGGAGAGCATAGGTTCATGACAAACAAAAATATCATCAACTTCAATCAGATTTAATTGAACATATTTGGGAACGTTACAGAGATAAAAATAACGATAATTAATTTTATGTAATGTTTTATATTTTTCATTATTATTATTTATTTATTTCAATGTCATTGTATTTAATTATCTAGTATTATGTGAAATTTATTTTTTATTGTTACGCATTTCATTTTAATGTTATGTAATTTTTATTATTTTTCAATTGATATTTAATTTTTTTAATTATTTTTATTTATTATTTTTATACATAGAAACTGAAAAAATAAATTAATTATTTTATTTAAATAATAATTAAGTTATAATAAAAAAATATAAATGTTTAAACTTTTTGAAATTTCTTGTAATTTTGTAATATAAGAGTAAAATTCTGTATGAGTTTTTTAGAAGTGACGTGACTATAAAAATTACAAAAAGTGTTGCATGAACCACAAAAATATAATTAAAAGATTCAGATAAAAAACTATGGTTAGAAACTCTTAGAACCACCAAATACAAGCCTGTGCCAAATAATTCGCCTAAAACATATTAACGTCATTTTTTTACTTTCACTTATTTTATTTTAACGTCATTTTTCTACTTTCACTTATTTCATTTATATCTAGTGCCTATTTTATGTTACAAGATTAGGAATATGATCTGGCTAAGTCCATCACATCAATCATCAAATAATAAAAAATGAGGACTGGAGACTATATGTCCACTCTTATTGAAGGCTACCCAACATATGTTCCAACATATTTGTCATCCATGGGAAGAAATAAAACCATGTAGGTCTAACAGATCACTTGGCATATCCATGAACTTCTATTTATTCAGTTCGAGCATAGATATGCAGGACAAAACCCAAAAGAAGCCCACCAAAAACGTCAGCTTGCTTTACCTTATCAAATTTGCAAATACATTATACAAGGCAACATTAAAACAAGAGGAGGCATATAATGAAAAAGTACGTTCTGCATTACTCACTTTTAAGCTTGAAATCACGAGATTATATACTTTGAGGTGAGATACATGCATGCCAAGTAAGTAGTAAAAGAGGTAAGGTTATTACAAAGACAGAAATAAAGTACCATAGAAGACTATAATTACTATCCTCATGCTATGTTGCAGCAAAGGCATAATACAGAAAACTAACAATTATTGAAGGATTTTAGAGACATTGTTGGAGTTTCTATGAACTTGGTAGTTTATCTAAGCAACATAGTGCTAATGACTCTCTAGAATTAAGCATGACTAGAGACTAGAGTCATGTGGTTTTGAAGGATGTGACGTCTCTGCTACCTTTTCCTTTCTGCACATTGCTCTCCCTACTTCTTCTAACATTCTGACCAAGTTGGTCTTTATTTTTGCTTTGATTTGGCCTCTTCTTGGAGGCACTCTAACCATCTTAGCAGCTGGAGAATCAATATTATCATTGGTTTTTGGCATTGCTTCAAATGAATTATGAGTTTTGAGGATACGTAGTAGTAGAACAGAAGCAGCAGATAGTTTATGCCAGACACAAATAGAGAAAGAAACAGCAAGATTCTGTCAAGTGTTTGCGTGAGACAAATGGGTGAAGCATATTTATATTGTTAGAGACTTTTTAGAGTTGAGACAATGAGTACTGTTACCGTGTACCCTTTGCCCCCCAAAATAAAGTGTGGAAAGAAGACCTTTTATAGTGCTGATTGATGATGACACATAAAAGTTTATAGTTATTTAAGTGATAAATAGGTTTTTCTGACATAAGATAAAGTGACTAGTGCATTATGGTTTTCCAATGCACGGTGAAAAGTCTATTTGATAGGATAGGAGGCATGATGGTGAACACCAAATACTAGCAACCTAACAGATACCTTTTTATTTTGAGGAAACCTAACAGATATCTTAAAATAATAAATTAGTACTAAAATGATCATATTTTAAACATATCATTACGTATAACTTGTTAATCTAAAGTCTAAAAAGATTAGGACCTATAATGATCTAAAAAAATAGAATATATATATTACAAAACTTCAGTGATAATTTATCTCATCTCAAAATTTTTAGATATTCAAAATTCTAAATTAGTAAATCTTAATTTATTTTTATTTATAAAATTATTCTATTCGAGTTAGGTAAGACTACCGTGAAAAACAAAATTTTCTCTTAGAATATTTTTTTTTTTTTTTTGCTCTGTAATACTTCATATTAAAGAAAATAAATTACACAAGAAGTGCTACAATATAGTAAAATACAAAGAAAACAAAATAAACCATGTTGTATTCATGTGACATTAATCTACCTAAACCAACAAGCACCCTGTTCATGGGCAAATAAGGTCCCTGTATTTAACACAACTTTCGTAACTAAAACTTGAAGTAAAAATGTTTATTTAATACAACTTCCTAACTAAAACTTGAAATAAAAATGTTTGGTTAAGCTAAAATAATTTCGTGTCAGTTGATTGAGGCATTCGTTGATGATCTATAAACTTAAGAGTATAATGGATCATTTTTCTCCATATTAAAATGGAGACTTCCAATTAATTCATGTATGTGATATAGTCAAACATATAATTATTACTAATTATTATACATGTTATATTTTAATGATTTACTGATCATGAATTCGAATTTAGAAACAGTCTCTTTACATATGTAAGAGTAAAATTGCGTATAATATCTTTCTCTTACCTTCGCAACTTCTAGACAATGAGATACTTATTTTTTTTTTTTTACTATATGCTGAAAAATAGGCCTAATAGGATACTAGAGACAATATGAAGCAACTGGGGCTGTCGGATAACACACTGTAGAGTATAGACCAAGTCAAGCAGACAAGCTTGAATAAAAGTAAAAGGGATTCTTAACCAATGTAGAGAATCGAACTTTTTTTTGGTGTTTACCATGATAGGGACCTTATTCAGAAGGGCAGACAAGCCTGACGTGGATTCTTTTTGGGGAAGGTTACACAAAAAATGTGTAACATTAATGATAAAGAAGGCCACGGGACATCTGGGTTCACAGGTTTAAGCATGAAACACACTGCACTCAAGGACCAGTAATTAGAACTTAGAACTCCGCTAATTAAACAGTTAGATTTTCAATCTTGAGTCGAATTTCATAAACTGACTCAGGGAAATAGTGGATTCTTCTATCCATAATCTTGAGACATGCAACATCATTGTTCTCAGATCCTCAAACCTCTTTATGGTCGATGTTGTCCTTGTGTTGCTCAGGTTTGACACACAGTTTCCATCCTAGTTTGTACCTTTAAGCAAGTGCTCGTACTTGTTGCAAGAATGCTGAAACAATACGTGTCATCAAAATATAGAAAGGCAAGTCAATCTAGAAGACCAAAATGCATAATGCAATGTCCAGTAGGACACAATTTTTCCTTCATGTCATGTCTTTCACTCACATTATAGGTTAATGTTAATCATGTAGGTTAAAATTTCCTTAAATAACTCACCTTGCACGATGTACTATGTTACCACCTAGGTGGTGCGGCTATGGTTTGTTAGTTTTTACATTATTCTTATAAGGACTCATTTAAAGAGATTCCGATCGATACCCAATATATGATAAGGTGAATTTAGTGCACGGAATGCAGGGTTATTATTGAAGTAATTGTGTAACTATGCTCCAAGGTCGTACAACACTAATATTGTCTGAGACCAAAAAGTTCACGAAGCTTCTTCAAACCTAAAACTCTGACAAATGTGGCAACTGGCAATCATAATTGCCCCCATTAGAGTGAAATTGGTTGGGACTTGCCCAGAACCTTAGATTTGTCCTCACTGTTCTCTTGATAGAATGGATCAACCTCCTTAGAAAGCAGCAAGTATTAACGTCTAGGATTCCAGCTCACGTACTTGTCAAGAATACTCAACTTGGAGTGAAGAAAATGAAGACAAGACACAATTTTTCTTATAAGATCATCACAATAAAAATTAGTTGTTGCCATGTGGATGAATGTATAATCATGTAATTATCTTTTCCCTTGTTTATATGAGATTCAAAATTTCAAGAGCAAAGAAAAGTATCATTATTTTTTATGGTTTTCATTTCTCCACTTTAAGATCACACCACAACCACATACATAATCTTAGAAACGTAAGCACCTAAATTAAGCCGAGGGGATAAGCTTAATCCATAGACTGTTAGCATTTGGAGAGATACCAGGTAATATTGTAAAAATTTTACTGAATTTTTTTAAACAAAATAAATGTGACACATTCACCTTTATGGGGAACTCATGCCACGGCCAAGAGCAAGGCAAAAAATACATTCCCAACTCCTAATAAAAATAAATAACAAAAAAAAAATGGATGCAAAAGTTAACAATAATGGTAGTCGTAGAGCAGCTTTTGTTGTAATTCATAGTTGTCACCGTTTTGTTCAGATTCTTTGAAAAAAAAAATTAAGATAAAGATTCTTTGAATTTAAAAATGATGTTGGGCTTTTGAAGGTGGAACAATAAGATATAACGGTATGACTATATGAGGTGAAGGACAATTGCGTTCTGCACCTCTATGATTTCTTTCTGCACCTTTTTCAGCTTCTAAAAAAACTATTCTGAAATGTAAAATTATATTTCAGATTAGTCTCTCTGGAATGTAAAAAAATTACATTAAGGAAAGTCTAATCTGAAATATAATTTTACAAGATTAGGTGCAAGAAGAAAAGATAAAGGTGCATAAAGCAATTGTCAAAGCAAAGTATTGGTCCTATTGGAGGAACCTGATTATCTGGTTCACATCCAATTCAAAATTGTTGCTTCTTGCACTTCACAAGTTGCTTCACACACTCTTTTCGGAAGTTTTTATTGACCTAATTTGGTCATTCCAGAATATAATTTTACAATTTACATTCTAATGACAATTCTAGAAGGCAAAAAAGGAATGCAAGAAACAATTGGAAAGTGCAAGAAGCAATAACCCCAATCCAATACTAAGATTCCTATTCGGAACATGCTTTTGCAAACCCAGTATGTTTATACTGCATTCCGACATATAATCCTTTGAATTGCATATTGCGAATCTCCTATTTCGCTACACCACCAATAGCATGACATTGACATGTGTTTTTTTTAAGGGAAAAAATTATTTATTTTATTAAAATTTATCTCTTTTATAACTAGACATTATAATTCCATAAATTTTAGATTTTATTAAAAAATGATCCTTAAATTTTATCTCTTTTATAAATAGATATCATAAACTTTAATTTCATCTTAATTAATTCTTTAAATTTATGTTTTTTTTTCACATTGACACCTAAATCTTAATAATAAATCTGATTATTCAATTCAATGTAATTATGATTGGATTGATTTTGAACGAATTTCAAATTTTAAACTTGTCAAAATTCAATTTGACCAAACGGATTAAAATTGATTGAATCAAATTTAAAAATATCACAAATTTGATCCATTGTAATCCCTAACCGTCCTCATTCGACAAAGTATACAATAATGGTAAAAAAAAAATCACTCCATTCACCTAGGGTTGGTTCTGAAAATTCTTTAGTCCAGAACAAAGTGAAAAAATGGACGCCTAATACACAAATTTTTTAAAATACAAATAATATTAAAACTAAGGGATAAAAAAATGGATCCTTAACACACAAATTTTTTAAAATACAAATAATATTAAAATTAAGGAATAAAAAAATGGGTCTCTAACATACAAAATAAATCCCTAATACAGATTTTATTTTTATTTTATTTTTTAAAATCTTTTTAATTAATATATCGATAAAAAAATTTTGAATCTTAGACAAATGTTCCGCTCGCCCTGCCCGAGTGCCAGCCCTGCATTCACTGCCTAATAAGAATTGTGGTACAACCAATAGTCGGCAGCAGCCTACCCAAAAACGCCGACGGAATAGTCAGTTACCAGAATTCACAAGTGGATACGCATGATTCCACGTGTCGCGTGACGGTTGGAGACAAAAAGCTTGCGTAGTAAATGGGTAACAAAAAAAAAAGCGAGAAGTGTTTTCGGTTGTCCAACAAGGACCACAAAAAAAAAAAGGAAAGAAAGAAAGAAATGTCAAATTATTGGGAGCCGCAAGATCCTTGTGGGCCCACTCAACCATTTTACACGTTGGCACTGTGATTCCCTAAAACTAGTGGACCGGAGCAATCCATGAAAACTGCGTGGGACCCACTACTTTTATGCTCCAAAACATCGCCTCCCACGTGCTTGATTCTCTGTGACGCGCTCTATCTATCAAACCATTCAAAGGATTAATAACCAAGAATGCATTTCTTTTTAATTTAAAGACAATTTTATGAGTTGTGTTTCTTTTAAAATTTTCTTGGACTTTTATCACTAGTTTTTTTTTTTTTTTTTTTTGGAGTTGTCAATGCATTCAAGTGGATTATCAAGGTTGGCTTACCTAATTGAAATCATAATATGTTTAGGCGGATATGATAGAAAGCGAACGTGACTTCATTACAAATGTTTAGTTAGGTTGACAATCTTATCTTAACATGATTACGAGTGCAAGGTAGTTCTGATTTAACTAAATGGAATTTTTAGTAAGTAATTGTATTAAATATTTAAGGAGAGAATTGTTCTATTTATATTAATTTGCTCGACTTTAATATAATTATTTTTAATAAAATATACAATTATTTTCTATCATGAAAAGTTAAAATAAATAGATACTTATTAACATATTATCAAATTGGATTTGAATTCCTTAAATGAAAGAAAAAACATTACTAAGAATGACGAGTAGATTTTCTTAACAAATTAGTCATTAATAAAAATGATAATACTTCATGTCATGGAGACAAAAAAAAATATTTTGTTATGCTGTTTTTAGTTTTATATTTTTAAGGAAACAAAAATATGTTATTATTTTTTACTAACCATATAAATACTAAAACAAATATAAGAAAATGAGCGATAATTTTTGTTAATCATGACATTTTTTATGATTACTTTTAGTAAAAAAATTCTTTTAATTATTTTTTTATTCATAAAATTCAAACTTAATTTTTATTTAAATATATTAAATCTAGTGCCACTTAAACTACTTATTTGTTTGTTGGCCCTAGATGGACATATGGTGTATGAAACAAGAGGATAATATTTTGTCCCGATGGGACCGGACAAGGGACGATGAAATCAGTGTAGTGGAAAGAGTTGTGTTCGTGTTTGGTGTTAGAACTATTGGTATTGGTGGCTCTCAGATTGTGAACCGCACATATACCAAGTTACCAACCCTGCTTCCCACGCCACATCGTTCTCCCTCTCTCTCTCTCTCTCTCTCTCTAAGCTCTTTCTTGTTGAAACTGTGGGTCTCTGTTATTTGTGGCGGAGCATGAACTCCACCACCAACACTTCGAATTCTCAGTCAATGGCTGCAGCAGCAGCAGCAGCAGCACCGAGTGATGGTTCTGGGAAGAAGGTAAGAAAGCCTTACACCATAACCAAGTCCAGAGAGAGTTGGACTGAGGAAGAACATGACAAGTTTCTCGAAGCTCTTCAACTGTGAGTCCACTTCCTTCTTTCCCTTCTAATATGTCTATGTTTGTTTGAGTTTCTTACCGCCAAATTGAGTATTTTATCTCCGTTTCTCTGCCTTTTTCTGTATGAGAAAATTCCATCTTTTGGCTGGCATTTCTTATTGGTTTTGGTCTCTGGGGAGAACCCAATTGATGCTGTTCAGCATGAGTCCTGAAGATGGAATATTCCAATGAGCCGAATTTATTCCACTATGTATCTGCTGGGACTCCGATGTTTAAGTCAGTAAATGTATGCAAGATACAAATAGAGGATAAAAGTTTGAGAGAGTAGTACCCCAAAGCTTATTGGGTTTATTAATGGTAATACCATTCTTGATTTGGTTCTCTGGGTATTTCTGACATGAGGAGACATGGGAAAAGCCTCTTTTGACAAATCTTACCGGAGTTGCTACCTCTAACAGATTCTAGCTCATGGTTTCATGCTTTGCATCTGTATCGAGATTCATCTACCACTAGATGGTTCAAGATATATTTGCCTTTTGAGGAATAGTTATTGGATTTTGGTTATTGAGCCAGGCATTGGCTTAATTTGATAGACTGAGGCCAAATTCTCCAAAGAGGGATCCAGAATAGATGCTAAGACCTGTAGGTGGAAGAACTCCTATTAGAGTAGAGAATGGTCAGGTTGTTAGAAAAACTGTACAATTACAAGTAGATGGAATGTTACAAGATTGAAAACTTGGAATGAAAACTAATTTGATACTTGTATTGTGTGGAAGCACAGAATTGAATTAGGAGAAGGTATAAATAAAATGTAGTCATTTTCAGGCTAAGGTGTAATTTTGGTTGAAACTGCCTTTCAGTCTGGTTGTGCTCTATTTTCAATCTTCTCAACTTTACAATTTAAATTAAGCGAAGAACTCTGCAATCCAGTTGGTGACATCTTGCGGTTTTTCAGATTTGACAGGGACTGGAAGAAAATTGAAGATTTTGTAGGTTCAAAAACAGTTATTCAGGTACGGTGACTGCTTTTTCAGTATGTCAATATTCTGTACGGGGATTATTTGTCACTAACGAATTACTTTTTGTTATAGATTCGAAGCCATGCCCAGAAATACTTCTTGAAAGTTCAAAAGAATGGGACTGTGGCACATGTGCCTCCTCCCCGTCCAAAGCGCAAAGCTGCTCATCCTTACCCGCAAAAGGCATCAAAAAATGGTTTGTTTCTATTTGAGATGGCAATATTCTCTGTCCCTAAAGGTGCAACATTTCATGCATCCCTGACATGCTGCTTTCTGGTTTTCCAGTTTTGGTGCCACTACCAGCTTCCATTGGTTATGCTTCATCGAGAAATACGCTTGCACCTGGTTTTGCCTCATGGGATGAAACTTCCCTGCTGATGAATACCGGAGCCGATAAACCCATGACCTGTCTGGATGAACTCAACAATCTTCATCATGGAAATGAAGGCATGCATACTCCTTTTGTTTGTTGTTTGTTTGAAGTCAATAGTCTACATTTATTTACTATACTAAATGCAACTGTCCACCACTTATTACGTTATATGACGTTACTGATTCAGCTGATATTGGATCAAAGGGGATAACACAGACTACCAACAGCGGTCTCAGTGGTGTTGGAAATTCTACTAGAACACTACCGACTTCTGCCATACCCAAGCAAGGGAAACAAGCTCCAGGGCTTCATGGTAATCTTCTGATGATTTTTGTTTTGCATTCATTTTAAATTGAAACGGATGATCATTTGTTATTTTGAACATATTTCTCAGGTTTGCCGGATTTTGCTGAAGTTTACAGTTTCATTGGAAGTGTATTTGATCCAGAAACAAACGACCATGTCCAGAAGCTGAAGGAAATGGATCCTATAAATTTTGAAACTGTGAGTTGAATACTTGGATGAAAGTTATCATCATTTAGTTAGATGATATGCGCTCCGAAAGTAATTGCAATGGTGAAACTGACAAAATGAACTGCAGATTCATAATAAAAATTTATTCTCCCTCCCAAAGCAGAATTAGGAAATTTTGAGAATATAGAATGATATAGCCTTTCCGTTTGACTATTCTACTGTAACTTAAATCATTTTCCAAGGGAAGGAGGAATCCTATGAAAACATTTTTTACTGATTGAGAGTGTGAAAACATGATTTGAAAGGAAAAGGACATGATCATATCAATGTGAACAAAAATCATTTTAACTGTCATCTGTTTTCCGTCTGTTCATTTAAGTTTAATTCAGACTACAAACCTTGTTGCTGGAATTTGTCAGTCTTGGATATCCTCTAACATAGTAAGGCGTAATGAAATTTTCCTTGAAATTGAAATTTACTCTAAGAGAGTGTAAAATCATTCATATGCCTTCACCATTCAATGTAAGTTTTGGGATAGTTGCTTCATAGCATGGTATCAAAACTTATAAGTCTAAATGGTCTAAAACTTGGACCTTTCTACACTCATTCTTCTAACAAAAAATGAATTTCAAAATAAGGTAGGTGAGCTTATACATCGCTCACGCTTTAAGCCCAAGGAACTCTTGCATGAGGGGGTTTACTATATGGTATGTCCAATATAAAACTTCATGTATCTTCACCTAATAGCTTATGCTTTTGGGAGAATTAATCCATGGCATCTATCATTCCTTGAATTTTGAATGAACTAGACAGACCAT
>PYAF01005253.1:788680-817360 GCA_007407185.1 Glycine tomentella | reverse complement strand
AAAAAAAAAAAAAAAAAAAAAAAAAAAAAAAAAAAAAAAAAAAAAAAAAAAAAAAAAAAACTACTTCGTGTAAAGGATTCGAACCACAACCAGGTGTGAATGTTGATCATGTCCAGCAACTCGGTCACAGAGAAATTGTCCTGCCAAAAAATTAGAGTTTTGCATCAACCATAAAGACCATACCACTGCATGCCACACAATATACCAAGCATTCTTAGGGTCACCAAGAGTCATTATTAGGGTCGTTTTTTGAATTCGCATAAAATTCAAAAGGGTTAGTTAAATTTTTAGTTTCTCAAACTTTTTAGATTTTAAGTTTTAGTCTTTTAAAAAAATTAATTTTTAGTGCTTAGTTAATTTTTTGTGAGGATTTTTAGTTCTTCTAAAAAAAATTGTTTATTTTTAGTACTTTATTTATTTTTATTATTTAAAATTAGTTATTATTTTACCAATTTTTTATCTCTTTTTTATTTTATATTTGGAACTAATTTTGTACAACAAAAATAAATAAGGATTAAAAATAGGCAAAAAAAAAAATAGAAGAACTAAACATCCTGACATAAAATTAATGAAGAACTAAAAGTTATCAAAAAAAAAATTAAAGGACTGAAAATTATAATATGAAAAATGATAGACTAAAAACTTAATCAACCTAATTAAAAATTATAAATAAATGCACATCATAGTTCAAATAAGGGTCACCACTTGTCATTCTGATTAGGGACACATAGGGTCATTTTGAATTCATAAAGAATATGAATTTGTTCAAAATTATGATCTAATTCACATTATAATTCTAATTAGGGTTGTTGAGACTCATTGAATTTCAATGAATTCAAAAATTTAAAATAAATAATTTGTTCTTATCATTGAATTTAAGATCACGTGATTCATTGAATTCATAAAGAAATAAAAATTTATTAAGATCATCAAGGGTCATTGAATTCATCAAGAATTCTAAATAAAAAATTTCTTCTTGTCACATAATTAAGGATCACCAAGAGTCATTCAATTCATGAAGAATTTGTTCTTGCCACAAAATTAAAAGTCATCAAGGGTCATCAATTCATTAAAAGTTTGTTTGGATGAGACATAAGAATTTCAAATGCTTCAATTGAAATTCTTTCATTTTCAAAATCATGTGTTTGTATAAAGAAATTAGTATCTTCATTTTCAAAATTTCGTCGGATTTAGAATCCGACTCACCCCAAAGTCAACGATATTCATCTGCTTCTGCGAGTTTATCAACAAATTTGAGGGTTTGATGTCCCTATGCACGATGTGTCGCCAGTGCAGGTACGTCAGCCTCGCAGAATCTGTCCTGATAGATCTGCCAGCTCCTCCTGCGGGATGTGTTTCCCCTCCAACGACCCTCTCCATGAACTCCAGCAGCACCTAGATTTCGTTGTTCTAATCATATATCTCGTGACACTTCACCATTTTCGGATCATCCATGTACCGTGTATCTCCTTCAGCGCGTACACGCACCCAGTGCGGTGCACCACCTTGTACACCATCTCGTCCCTCCCCTTCTAGATGCAGTGAGAACATGATCACCTGTGTTACCGCCGTCGCAGTCATCGATGGGACAACAACAACGTCAAGTCCCTGCTGGCGGCACTGGGGACGTCAGCGGCAGAAAAAAAATTCAATTTCTCACAATTTAGAAAGAAATTAAAATTTTACATTTTTAGTTGTTTAAAATTCTATTTTAAAATTTTAAAAAATTAAATTATTCATATAAAAATAACTAAACAATGAATTTTATATTAAATAATTCTAAATTTTTCGTTAAATTAATTCTAAATTCTCTGATAAATTATTTTCCTCAAATAAAATTCTTAATCCAAACACATTCTAAGAATTTAAAAAAATAAATTTGTTATTACTACAAAATTTGGACTCATTGAATTCATAACAAAGAACAAGTTCTTATCACAGAATTAAGAATCAACAGAATCATAAATCATTTCCTATCACAAAATTAAGGAATCACTTAGTGTCATTGAATTTATAAAAAATTCTTTCCACTTAATTAAGGATCGTCCAGGATCATCAAATTCATAAAAAGTTCTTATCACATTATTTAGGATCACCAACGATCATTAAATCCAACAAAATTCCATAAAAAAATAAAAAAAAACACTGTTCTTACCACAGAATTTAGTATCATTGAATGTATAAAGAATTTGTTCTTACTGCAGAATTAAGAATCATTGAATTCGTAAAGAATTCAAAATTTATAAATATAATCTGTTTTTGCTAAAGACTTTAGGGTCATTTCACCGTTCATAAACAATAATGAGAAAAGATAAAAACTATCATTCCATTCTTGAATAAAATTACTATCGTAAACGTAAAAACTGCCGCAAAAACATTTGTTCGAATCTTGATTGAGACCGTGTGGCGTTGCGTTTGCTGAACTAAAGGCGCATCGTTTTCCCCATACAAATTATTAGATAATTCAAAGATATCAGAATGAAACAGAGGAGAGAGAAAGAGTATTCTTGACTGTGCTTTTAAGAACGCATGGTTTGCTCGCTGCTCGTCTGGATTTGCGTTAGGGTTCATGTGATCTTTCCTTCTCAAAATTGAAACCGAAATTCAAAAATCGAACTACTAAAGCGTAATAAAAATGGATCTGCTTTAATATAAGACAACCAGAATTTGCACTAAAATCCGACAAACAAAATTTCCACATTGTCTGCATAATTAGGATAACCTTAACTCGCAAAACAAAAAAAACCAAACATATTTAGTTCTCATGAGCATACAAAACAAAAATCTAATACGAAAATATGAATTATAAAGTTTACTGTGAAACACCCAGCCACTTAGAAAAGTTGTCGAATTCTGTATAATCAGAATCTGACACCATAGTGTGATACCATGCTTTCCCGGCAGACTTGATGGCAGAAGCTTCCTCCTGAAAAGAACAAAGTTAGGTCAATTCGAAACCATGGCAACATTTAGACAATAACTAAAAAAGGAGAAATATTAGTTACAATCTCTCCTATTGGGAGAAATTAATTTAAATCGACACTAAATCTTAGACACACATACTTATCAACCACTAGGAGGAGAATGTGTGTTGAAAATATATTGTTAACAATACAACAATACAACAAGAATAACAAAAATATAGAACGGACGCCTAAACCAAGACTCGTTCAAATCTAATCTTCAGATAAATTCAAATGAAGAACTTTCAAGAGTAACTTATTACTGGAGCCTCTAATTGTCTTACAAGAAGTTTCCATTTTTTCACAAGCTTCTATGATGCAAGATCTTATGAGATCAACATATTTGGTATTATTTATATATATAATGTATGTACATAGACTAATCACCTTTAATTACCAAATTATAAAGGTTTCAACAGGCCACTTGCAGTTACGTTCGACTACCATAAAACACTTGCAAGTTAAAAGAAAAGTTCATATTCAAAACAGTGTGGCTGTCTAACCAATCAGAAGTAAAAATACAACCATTTTTAAGTACATAGAGAATTGCACCAATCATCTAATACAGACCACATTTTACTAGTTAGCCAAGGTTAGACAACCCCAACATAAAATATATCCAACAGACAACGAAATAACGATCAGCCCTTGCAATCAAATTATTAGGCTAAAAAAATTCTAGAATTCACATTAACCTCAACCAAAAGCTACCCATAGAAAGACCATAGCAGATAATACAACAGGATCTCCTTATTCTACTATCCGTACAAACTCAAAAACATAGGCAAAACTTTACATAACGCACAACTAAATCTCCATTTACAAAAGCTAATCAAACCAGTAACGTAACAAGAAGATACAACAATTCCAATTCAAATCAAAAGGCAACTAGCATACAGGTTAGACAGATCATCAATATATACGCATTTTATGACAAAATCAACAGTAAGCTTAATATGTACAATGTACAAACCACTAACATTCTAACAACCTAACATTTGTCAATAAAAAACATGACATGAAACCATGATCAACAATATACATCCACAATAATAAACAGCAAACAATAAATATACCAAAGTAAATAAAATGAAGTGCAATAAAATGTTGTACCTTAGAGACAGTCTTCCTCTTCTTGTCGAGCTTCTCCTTCTTGGCCTTAACGCGCTGAGCTTCAGCAAGAAGAGCCATCCTCTTAGCAGTCTTGGCATAAGGATTCAGCTTCAGCATAGAGTTCAGGTTCTTAAGAGGGTTCTTCTTCAGCGTGGCCCTCTTCACATCCCTCTTAATGGGCCTCACAACAGACTGAACCTCATCAGAATTAATAATCCTGGCAAGATCAGAGTTCACCATCTTGGGCCTGGGAAGCAAGTAACCCTTCTTCTTCTCAGAGGGCTTATCAAAAGACCCATAAATCGAATCCAGCTTCTCAAATGCGCTTTTTGTCCAAACCACAAACCTCCCGAGGTGTCCACCTGGAGCAAGTTTCAGAAGGTTGAGCCTCTCGACGTTGGCAACTTCCACACCGGGGACGTTACGGAAGGCCTTGACGGCTTTGGCTCCTTCCGTTCCGTACACAATGAGTGGGCCACGGCGTGAGATGTAGCGACGGTTACGCATTTTTCCCTTTCCGGGGCGAATGCTGCGGCTGTCTTTTGCTTTCTCTGCGTCAGGGAATGCTCCGATCTGCTTGAGGACTTTGATTGCTTCTTTTGTTTTCTCGACGCTCTCGGCGGAGTCGCTAACGACGAGTGGGAGCTCCGGGACGCACTCGATGCGGTGGCCACGGGCGAGGACGAGGGAGGGGATGGCGGAGGCGGCGATGGCGGAGACGACGGCGTAGCGCTTCTGGTTCACGTTGATTTTCCTGTGCCAGCGGCGCCAGATCTTGGTCGGGGCAAACATGCGTCCGCCACGACACATGTTTCCGAAGGCTCCCTGGCCGGCGCGGTGGGTTCCGCCACCGGGAACACGGGGGATACGGGAAACCGCACGACCGGTTCCCCAGGACTCGGCGGAAGTCTGGTGGCCAGCGCGGCGGCTGACGGCGTAGGGTTGTCGGCTGTTCTTGGAGATGTTGGAGTGTACGAAGTTGACGATGTCCGGGCGGATGCACGACTTCATGACGTCAGGGATAGGGACGGTGGCGGAGGCGTCGGTGGCCATGTCACCGTCGAGGGCCTGCACCGTGACGAGAGGACGTGCTGCTGCGGCCATTGCGAATGAGAGTGAGGAAGAGCTCTCTACCTAGGGTTTTGGGGGGTTCGAGTGAGTAAGGGATTTTCGTGAAGCCACGAATATATAGTGTAGTCAGAATTCTTAGGGTTTCGTATCTGCGGGCCTTAATTTGTTTGGGCTTAAGATATGTAAGCTGAGCCATGGATTCGTGGGCTTGGCCTCTTCGAGATATAGGCATGAACTTCATACATCATAAGGATTTCTTATACACCATTTAATTTTTTGAAAATCCAAAAATACCCCTACAGGTTTCTTCTCTTATTGTAGTTGGTTCAAGGCACATGTAAGTTTGTTTCTTCCTACATTTGGTTTAGTTGAGTTGTTGGGAAGTTGTAGTTGGTGTCATTGTTGTGATTTTGTCAGAGTGGTGACATCTTGGTAGTCGTCGGAGTCGTCGGGTGGCGTCGTGGTGGGATGCAGAGGTATGTGGTGATGTTCTATGTGTCGTATGTTCGGCGAACTCAGTCAACACCGAAAAGTCTTCCAGCCCTCCTGGAAAAGATTCACACTCAGTATTCATATCTTCCGTCATAGGTACATCATTCTCCACACATGGTTCCTGAACAGGATGATCATCAGGAACATCAACACGTGCCCTTTGGCGACAAACAGATGTCGTAGGCCTACGCCACTCAAGGACTTCACCATCATTACCTCTCGAGGAATTTCTACCAAATGCTCGGTCGACAACTCTTCCAAGAACTCGACGCAATCCTCTCGTCTTAGCCATAATATGTATAACATTTGTTTACACGTACCCTTTTTCTTTCCATTCCGTGGGTGTTTTTTTTGGGGGGGGGGGGTGTCCAACATGTAAATTACATTGTAAATTTTGTAAAACCATAAAATGAAGGCTAAGTTACATTTTCAGTCTTCATCTGATTTTCTTTTTTAGTTTATCTGTTTAGATTAAAAAGTTAAAAAATCACATTAACATACTATTTTGAACATATTTAAATTACAATTTACTAAAAAATCACAAAATTTTGTTGGTCTCACTTGTTATTTATTGGCTCTTTACATGTTATTTGTTGACTCTTTTTTCATGATTTTTATAATAAATTTTAATCAATAATAAGTGTATTAGAAGGAATATGTTAAAAAGTATTGCTTATATTCCTAGTCATTTCACTGTGATTCACTAAAAGTGTCTCTAGTAGATCAAGTTGGTCATTTCATCATTTTAAACCACTAATTTAGTTAACCCGTTACATGCAGCAAATTGTAACAGATGTCACATCGTCTGAGATTAACACCATTAATGCAAAAAATTGAACCCTCAAAGAATGTCTTGGGAGGCATTTTTAACAAATACTCAAGCAACTAAGTAGTTTTAAAGTGGATGCAGATCACATTGCACCGGCATGTAACAAATCTAACACAGTACGTAAAACATTCTTTTGACATTCTACCTACAAATCCACAACACTTGTTATGCCTTGAACTAGGGTCAATTACAAACCCTCACAAACAACCCTAAGGTTGGCCATGAAAATTGTGACATTCCTGACTTTCTTTGAAAAGCCACTAACTCACCATCTTGTCTCATATTTTAACACACCACCACATCGCCAAGGGAAGGGATCAAGCAACTTAAATCTCAGCTTTTTCTTTGGCAATAATATTGTTGAGCCGAGCAAGTGTGGTCTGATAAAATTTCCAATGTTTGATGAAGGAAACATCCATCATGCTTATGTTTATTCTGCCAATTCCACGAGAAATAGTAAGTGGTTGGTTGCCTAGACATTTGACCAAGGACGCAAATCATCCCAACCAATTTCATAATGCAAATTAATTAAATTTAACCCAACTTGATAAATTCTCTGCAAAGAGTTCCTCATTATTTCAACTTTTATAGTATGCATCCATGCCAAAACAGCCAACGGACAATCTCACGTAACATGTAATGTAGTTTCAATAAAAGTATTGAAATGATGATAATACAACTCCCTCATCCCTCATCTCTCATCTAAACTTCCTATTATTCGTTGTTAATCTCCTACACTTTACCTGTCAAACTAAGACTCCGATTTTTTTTCCAGCAAAATCCAATTTCCAAATTTTCTGCCAACCTCCATTATTATCCATAACGTGAAAGTTATTAAGAATTTGGTAAGCAGTAGAAATGGAAAAACATCTCAATCTGTCACCCGACCACAATCATTTGTCTTCAATATGCATTATTTTATTATTTTATATATGTGCAACATCCCAAGTATAACGGAGGGTTACGCGTGTAAATATTAAAGATTTAAATAAAATAAAATAATAATATTGAAGTTGGGGTCTCTTCAATATATATTGTTTTGTACGTATGTAAGTATAAATTAGTAATTATTAAATATCTTAATTTGTTAATTTTAAATCAAATTAGGAGTTAGTGCAGTGTAATGCAAAGATTTTTATGTGACAAGATAAAAAGAGAAAAGAAAGAGAGAGAAAGAGAGAGAAAGAGAGAGAAAAATAAAATAAAAAATGCACAACTTTCTAGCCGTTGACAGTTTTTATATAGATATAGATAAATAAGTTGGGAAATTTGTGGGCCTAGAAGTAAGAAAATAAAAAAGTTTTAGCATTTTATGAGTTAATTTTTTAAGTCATGTGTTGGACTTTAGCCTCCCGTAAGCTAACTTGCTTTTTATTATTTTCAATCTTTTTTAAAATTTTAAAAATAACTGACCCTTAATGATGATACTACCCCATTTTAAACAATTACTGTAGACCTGGAAACTTTAAACGATAATTGAAAATATGAACGCCCCAGTTATTACCCAAAATTTTCATGTCATCTTATCACCGTAAAGTTCATAATAATAACTCAACAAAACTCGAATGGCACTGAATTGGAAAAAAAATAATACCACTTGAATTTTTATTCACATTAAAACTTGAAGTTTAGCTCCAATCTTTGAGAGAATAATATCTTTTCCGAAAAAAAAAACTAATAATTTAATTACCATATGGGAGAAAAGTATACTTTACCCTTCTATTATTAAAAGAAAACTATCTCAAATTTTCTGAAATGTGTATACTTCCACACATAAAAGCCGGAAAAGATTTATCAATAACCACCCCGAATGTATTTTGGATTTGGTTATCACAAGTCTTTTAATTATAAATAAATAAAATTTATAAACTAAAAATCTTCTAACTTTTGTTGAACTATGCGCATGCCGTAAATATCTTAGAACAGAAAGTGACTCATCGAACTAAAGATATATATATATATATATATATATATATATATATATATATATATTGAAAAGATAAAAAATGCAATAACAACCCTTTTTTCATAATAAGCTTTTTAATAATAAAAAATACTAATACCACAATAATAAAATATCCAAAAATATTCTTTTTTCTTTTTTAGGGATAAAATAAATAGTTTTAAAAATGCATCTTCGAAAAACATATTATAACATTTTTTTTATCTCTGTGCATCTGGATTAAATCCTATTGATTTAGCTAAAACTGGTCAAATCCGTTAAATCTCTTTTAACGTAAATGGGTGAATTTGAATGTAAGAAAAAAATGTGAATGATAGTTTAATGGATCCAATTGCAACCTACCTCCCCGTCACACGTGAAGAAAATTACCAAGAAATTACAATCTATATTTATATATATTCACACATATACATTAAGTACATTACCAGTGTATAATTCCATGTTCGACATTGGTGACAAATTCAGGACAAACTCTTACGGGCAAGATGAAAACATCAAATCTATGGGCTCTTTCACCATTCTAAGAAGGAATTTCCCCATTCATTAACGCTTATCATCTTAGCTCTTTGTCAGTTTCTGCAGTTTGATGGCATAAACTAATTGTGACCCAACTGCGGAGATGGAATGCAACAAGTAATTATCCTAAACCAATCATATAAAAGGCAAGATATTAAAATACAGTCAAACAAATTTCTTTGTGCAAATGTATGATTCTAAGTAAAGATTTTTAACCCTTTATGATTGATCCAACCTATCACCCTGCAATATATGTTTTATGGTAGTACAAAAACAAATCCGTAATAGTCAAAGCACCATTTAAACTCACCACAAAATCCTCCGAGGCCAAGCCAGATCTGTAACCCAGAGAAAAATTGACACCGTTTGCCAGTGATGTCCGCTACCATAAACCACAGATTCTAGTGCTTGGCAATGAAGCTAAGCACAGGGTGGTTAATACTACTGGCCATTTGATAGCAGAATTGGGTATGGAATTCACAGTATTCAAATTCTAAACTGATTTGAAACGGGTCTCAAGATACTCTTTTGCATGACATTACTAGAACATAATTTCAGCCAAATCAAGGAATCTCCGGTTTTTTAGACAAGGTTTGGTTCACATCGACTGTCATCTGAGGGCCCATAGTGCATTGAAAGGGAATTTCAGTTGAGACAAAACTGCCACCATCATAGATCAGTGACTGCAGGTGCTTAAAACTTGATATTCTCATAATTAGGCATGAAATTACTAAATCCCACTCTCTCATTATTCAATACTCCTGATATGGACAGGTCACTGAAATTCTTAGCATCATTCCAACCACCCCACTGGTTATTTGATGGAAGAGTATTACTACTGAACTGTTGAGAATGTAATTGTTCGTAAATTGATGGACTGTTAGGCGGAAATTGATCAAGAAACCTTGAGGTAAATCTATATGAATCATTTTGGGGGGGGAACCTATTTCCAACATGATCTGGAAATCTTAAATTCTCTGTAGGTGTGGATTGTTGCATTAACAACTTAAGTCTAGGATCATCTTCACCAGGAATAAACTGTGGAAGCGAAGTTTGCCTCATGTCAAAAGAAGCATTATTCTGCCTTTCAGCCAATATGCCCTTACCAAAGTTCAATACCGCAAGATTGTTAAATTCATCTCCCATGCTGCCAATATTTCCAGTTGGAGAAACATACTGCTGCTGCAAATGTTTCACTGGAAAATAAAATATTTATAAGGAATTTCTCTAAAAGTACAAAAATGTGGGCAAGAATGAGAAATACAGCAATAAAAACGAAAAATGGAGTAGCTCCAGAACCATAAAGAAAGAGTTATACCAGAAGTATTACTATCCTGTTCTACTCTCCCATACGAAAACCCTGGAGGTATTCTGCTGGACAATGAAAATCCTGGTGGGCCTGATGAGTGAGCTTTTGACACTGATAAAAGCCAAATAATAAAGAAGGGGTAAATATCAGCTTGATCAAACTCAGTTCAATAAAAGTAACAACAATAAAGAATATCATGCTAAGAAGCCCTAAACTATTTTCATTTGACATAGTATGAACAAAATTAACAGAAATAAAGAATGACATGGAACATATGACCTAAAAAATCCTTCCCAATTGATATTTGATATATATTATAAAAAACTTATAGTTAGAGCTGAAGCCTTTGATCGATTTGCATAAATAGGTCCTTAATTGGCAATTTAAAAGTAAATTTCTTGAATAACACTTTTTTCCTGATTAGGACATTGCCTGACTATAGTCAAAGACCACATAAACAACATAATTCAAAATCCATAAGAACATACAACATATGTACAGAAATAATAACAAGAAAAGTTAAAAGCAAACTAAGGTCTTGCTAACCAGTGGTTAAGGAACCAATAAAGAGAAAGTTTTTATAATTGGAGTTGCATTGTAAATCACAAAGGACTGAAGGAGTATATTATAACACTTCACAATAAAAACTTTCCACGGTTGATTCCTTAACCAGTGCCCAAGGGCACTAGTATTTTTCAACAAACTATTATAGCAGATTATATTATTATACTTCCAATTAAACACATAACAGAAATCCCAAGAACAACAAATTACATCTACTTACATAGTGTAGCCCCAACAGGGATGCGAAGCACTAAATTCATCATCTTAAACCTACACCAACCTACAACAAACTCCAGGGCTACATAATGAGCCAATGAAGAACTAAAAAGAGCCATCCACAAAGAAGGACTGTAGAAGTGCTCAAAATACCATGTTTCTCCTACTATCAAAAATAAACAAGACAAAGCAAAGGGGAGAATACAGGAACTTTAAAAAGGCAAAGGATGAACAACCAAGTAATACTAATAGAACAAGCAGAATATCACAGTAAATAAGTATGCCAAACCAGAAAATAGAAATTAGAACAGCAAGAATTATGCATACAAACTCAGATAAGTAATCATGATAACAACAAAGACCTAAAGAAATGGAGTTGTTATCATGATAACAACAGCAAGATAAGTAATCATGTTAGTAATCAGTACTCACTGGAAAAATTAGATGGCACAAAAGACTGACTTCCAACAAATTTATCTGACGATACAGAATTGCCAGATGGGAAGACATGCGGGTATTTTCCAGTGACTGTATCTTTGTTTCCTATTAAACCACCTGATGAAAAGTTCCCTTCAGGACCATGCCCAGTAACGTCAAGTGGTTGCTGCAAATTAGATGCCTCATTCATGAAATCATCCTGTCTTGCAAAGGAAAACCTTGACTGATTTTTTTCTTGGACTTTCCGCAAAGTAGGTGCTTTAAAGGGTCTGTACAGTTCATCACTCTCTCCCAACAAATTAACTAATGAACCTTCCCATGCATCTAATTCCAAAGACAAAATATCAGATATAATGTTGTTCTCTCCCATGTCTGAAGCAACCATACTATCAACACCTGTACCATTATCTTTACTCTCCACATGCTTGACATGTCCTGTCTCCAAGTGTTCATTAAAAGACTCAGTAGAAGGTTTTCTGAAATGATTCTGGCTACAAATTTGATCTAGCTTAAATGGTTGATGGCTTGATTCGTTTACATTAGGTAGACAAGTAGAATGGAGCCCAGATGATGACAAATAATTGATGCCTTTGCTGAATTTTTGTTGTTCAGAGTCTATGTTTAGTATGTCATCCACAATGATATCTTCCCAAAATGCTGGTGTGGATGAATGTTCTGTTGAATACTCACTATCTTGCGGCAAATGCTGCCCTAGAGAGGAATTGATTGAGTTAAGAGTAAAAGGTAATCCGTCTGAATCAGGAGTAAAGTATGAATCTTCTAAATGATCATTAATGCTAATAGATGATAACCCTAAACGTAAGCCATGCACATCCCCATTTGAATTAATGCCAACTGCACTGTCAATATTGAAATCATGTTGTCTGGAGAGCTCCAGGAAGCCTGTGTTCACAGAAGGTGCTGCAGTATTTTGATCATGGCCCATAAAAGCTGCTAGAAATGTTTGAGTTAGACAATACAATGCCAGGAATTTTCTCCAAAGTAACTTTGTTGAAAACATTTGACTCACATGTTTTAGAATTTCCACCGATATTATGGTTGTTTGTCTCTGAAGGTACGAAGGCACCGTTGAAACACACGTCAGAGCTATTTTCAGCTTCCCCTGATCTTGTATTAATAGACCTTTCAGTGCAAGCAACTCCTGACACAAGGGCTAGTGGATCATTAGATGCCTCAACCTTTCTATTTGCCAGATTACCAGAACACGATGAAATTGTATCCTGTGGAAGATTGCCGGATACACACCTAACCCTAGAAGGACACACCCAAAAAATTCAGCATTCACACTAAAGCACAAATTAATGTGAGAAACCGACCAAGCAATAAATTAATTACCAAGAGGTCACTGCAGGAAGCACAGTTGAATTGACAGCCCCAATACCTGAAGCAAATCCTTTAATCTGGTTCTCACATTTCTAGTGTTAGGTTAATAAAAGATGTTAGTTAGCTCACTGCCTAATAAATAACAAGATATAAGAGTGAACAAATTGAGAATTGTAATATATCACCCTCAACAAACAACCTTCCACAAAAGTGACGTGAGCAAAAACTTACATCTAAAGGACTTTTGGACACTAATTTGGTGGCTGATGACATATGTTTAGGATCATCTACTGGTGGAGGTAAGACATTCCCTGAACGCCGATGCAAATTATTTGTAGCACCAATGATTTGTTGGACTCTACTCCTTTAACATCCAAAAAGCAAAACAACAAAAATATAATCAAAGGCAGTACAGTACAACTCTCAAGCATAAATAAAAAATAAAGACAATTGAAAGCAAGATATTTCGGGAAACTAGAGAGAAATCTAAATGATTGAGATATGCATGATGTTGCCTGTCTGTTGTATATACTTAAATAATCTGTAGGTTTACTATAAGAAAACTGAAATCATTCATCTAATAGAAGAGCCACAGAAGTATAAGCCATAAGACACAGCTAAAAGACAACTAGCTGATGCTTATATAGGTGATATATACATAGTAAGTCAAAGGTTAAAAATGGAGGAACGGGATACATGAGAAACAAGCATACCTAGCAAATGCTAAAACTAGTTCATCTTTGGTAAAGCTATCCTCGTGAGAACCATGGTCATGTAGATATAAACAATCTTTATTGCTGCAAGGCTGAATCAACAAGATATCTCATATAGTAGCACAAAGACATAGTTATGTGTAAGAAAACATTCATAAACTCGGCTTAAAGCTATTATATTTTACCGCATTTCTCAACCATGCATGGCAATACTTTGTCGTTCCAAAACAAGCCCTGCAAATGCAAAAAAACCACCCATCATCCTGTGGCCTATAAGACCTCACCAAAACCCAATCAAAATCACATATCCTTACCTCAAGGGTCTACCTTCTAATACAAAACAATGCACTGATTGAATACATCGAACTGCTTCAGATTCTTTAGAGAATGTTATATACCTGAAAATAAGATATTTTACAAGAAATACAACTTCACATATAAATGACATCAGCCTACAAGAATTGACCTCTAACCATAGAAACATGATGACTAAACCAACATTCAAATAGACAGAAAATAATGAGAGGGAAATGAGAGAAAGGCTACAATTTTCTTCTACTTGAAACTCACTGCAGGGTGATTGCTTGAGACATTTAAACAACTTACACACAACAGCTGTTGTTTGCAGAATGTTGGATTATGCCATTTGCTGTTCGAGATAATGACACTTTCATAACCTTTCCATACCTGCCAAAGTACTCCTTGCACTGAAGTAGCTGGTATAATCCAAACAAAAATGTTATTAACCCAAGGGGGAAAATTTACAACAAATAAGATGCCAAAACTTATGGAGTATGTGTGCCGTGTTCCATATAGATGCATCTAAAAACAGTTAGATGCATAACATTGAAAAACTTACTTCTTCATCTGCAAGGTTTAGAGGCAGCCCAATTATGTAAACTAGGTTGCGTTGAATGACTCTAACATCACTAAGATGTTTCCTTCCATCCACGGATTTAGGCTTCAAATTCAGTTTCTGCATTTTCTTTTTATGCTGTGAATTCATTTCAGCTACCAATCTGTTTAAGCAAGTAAAGAAAATCAGTATTGCCTAACAATGGTTTAACCGTTTAATAATAAAATATTATACAGAAATTAGAAATTGTCGACATGACGAAAACAACCTTTGACAGTTTGCTGCCATTGCCACAATACGTTCTTTGTCATAAGGTGAACGACAGGCTGGACAACGGCCCTCAGTTTCATCCTTCTGTGCCATTTCCATTATATGATGCCAACACCAGACACAAATCTGTGGAAAGGGTAGAAGAAGAGAGAAAATGAACAAACATGATTTATCAGGAGGAGCAATATATATGTTCAAACTCACTATTGCCTTTAGTGAAATGCCATACTGTTCAGCTTTAATCCCAAATTTCCATTTTCACAAAATGGATGACGGATAAAGCACAAATACTGAACAACGATCAAAATCAGGGTGTTTAAAAAAAATTAGAAACAAGACTAACAAAGGAAGGTTCTCATGACAATAAATCCATATATAAGTTTGAACCTCATAACCACATTTGCATGGCTTCAGCTGCTGATCAGTCAGGTCCATCTCCTCGGTGCATATGGGACATGATTTTCCTCCTTTGTCAGCCATGATGATTGTCCAGGGAATTTAGCTACACAAAAAAAAAAAAAAAAAAAAAACCTGCTAAAAGAATAAAAGTTCCTCTCATTAACAGATATCAATGAGTGCTAGCATGATACTCAGGAAGTCGTCAAATTGAACATAAGCACAGATTAAGATTTTAAAAACTAATTATCATACAATGAGAGGATTCTCAAGGCCACTAAAACAGCATTTCATCAACTCAAAATAATCACTAAACCCATAGCTACATACTGTAGAACCAAATAAGAAGACATTAGCATGCTATGTAATCGCGTGCTAAAAACTCCACTAAATACCACTGCGTTGTTAGGAAAAAAACCGAAAATGAACAACACACTCACAATGCACCACCACTAGTGAAGCTCCGTGGTAAATTCTACTCTCCTAATTAACGTTTCGCCACTAACTTGAAACAAGCACTACTGCATTAGTGATTATTCCCTCGATTTCTCTCTCCAAACTAAATTCACACTCCATTCAACTCAACAAGGTAAACGGCAGCAACACGAAACTAAATATTTGCATGGAATTTAAACTAATTCCAGTTCCAGACACTGGTGAAAACAGTGAAGGAGGATAAACCCTAAGTGTGAAAGCCACGCTTCCTTATCCGTTGCTACAACTCGGATAACATTAACTCTACTACACAGAAACAACGAGTTAAGCGATAGCACAAATAATCATCAAATAAAATTCGTAGATTAAAATGAAGAAAAGCATAAAACACCGATTACATTGTAGTTAATCGGTAGGTACGTAGTTCAAAATGCACCTTAATCGGAAAAGCCTAACCCTAGGAGAAGAAAGAGAAGAGCGAAATGAACACGAAGGAGACGTAAAGAGAGAATGGAATGGAAGGTACGGAGAAATGAGAACTAGGGTTTAGGGCGAAGAAAGAACTTACGGTGAGATCGAGGAAGAGGAAGAGGAAGCAGAGGCAGAAAAATAAGATTGAGAGAGAGAAGAGACGGATAAAGCACGAGAGAAGAGAAAGTGAGAAATGGACTGTGGACGTATTGTTTTGTATTTTTGTACGTAAAAAACCCGTATGTTGAAGACAGCTCACTTTTCAGTTTTTTTTTCTACTTCTAATAATTAATAATTAATTAATTAATCCGAGTCACAGTCAATGTACTTATCTCATTTAGGGTGAGGTTTGTTTATAGTTAGTTATCTTTGTCACATAAGAAAAAATCAGGAATTATAAAATTAGTTTATGAGGTCTAACTTCTTCTAGATGGTTCTTATAAAAACAACTTGTACATCCATGTTTACATGACAAAATACTACTTAGTTAATAAGTTTTATTCGAGAGAAAGTTTTATCTTGTGTAGTAGTTTTACTTGAGTCAAGTAGTATTATTTCTTGGAAAAATCATCTATGGTCTTTTAAAAAATTTAATCATTAACTTTTATTTGAGTTCATTTGAATAAATAATTTATTAAGAATCTTAATCTTGAATGAAGGAAGATATAAGATTGACTTTACGGTAAAAGGTGAAAGAAAGAATAAATAAGTCATGATTTTAAATATTTCGCTACAAATATTAATAAATTAACAATTAATCTTTATTAATAAATAAATAAATAAATAATTAATCAAACATGCATAACAGAGTTTGAACAATATATCATAACATATTTTCATAGTCATAGTTATAGTTATATTTTTAAAAATGCATTTATTTCTAATTTCATACTTTTATGAGCATGGCTAATAGTCTTGATATCTATTTTCATACCATATGTTGTACATATATTCATACTTATAATATTTAAATTAAATAAGATATTATTTTATATAAGAATGATCAACGAGCATTTATGGTCGAATTCAAGCATAAAAAGCCTAATCCAAAACCATTGTCATAATTGCTTATGATATTTATGCTAACTTTGTTGCTCATATTGCTTGTGTTTCAATAAAAGTGTATAAGCATCTTTTTTTTTTTAAAGAGTGTATAACCATCTCTATTTTTTGGTATAATATCATGATTTATTTATTTGACTCAATATATACATATTATTGGTATATAAACAAACATATTATAGGGTTTGTGGCATGTATCTTACCATGTAGGTGGGTCATTTCTTTTCTATCCTTAGATAAAAATAATAATTATAAAAGTACAATCAAATGGTAATGCAGATTTTGATTTATCATTTAAGGTTGGTGAGTTTTTGCTCAGCAAAAAATTAATGTTCTAAACTCATAAAAGAGAAATTCAAGTTCAGACAACTATTAGAATGATCTATTGACAACACATTATAATTTGAAAAAGTATAAAATGTAACTTTGTAGTTTTGTTTTATTTGTTCTATTCATGATGTTTAGTAAATTCATGTTTAGAAGGATTTGATGATAAAAAAATAATTTGGTATAAGATTTATCGGTGGACATGTTCTATCTTATGGAAAAATGAATTTCTTTTGAAAGAATTTAAAATTGTGTTATTAGGAGAAAAAGGTGTTTCTCAAATAGACTATGGTTGAACATTGTGGTCTTGATCCTTTGTCATGAAAAAAAAATTGTTTTAATTTCTTAAATTTAAATATCTAACCTCCTCAGTTTAGATACATAGTATAAGCATTTGATCATCATTGTTCATTCTTTTGTCATTTGTCATTAAAGGATTTTAAACGTACAAATATAAATAAAGATACTTTATCTTAATGGCATTTGTATTTATTAGTTTGAAAACCTAAACTGTGATTTTTTTTTTTAAAATATAGACTATGATATTTATATGAAATAACGTATTACCAAAAGAAGATATTTGTGATAACAACGATTCTTCTATAATGATGATCTTTATTGTCTTTGTGAAAAATAGTTTGAAGATGAACTTTCACTTATTTATTAGATTTTGGGTGATAGTGTGAAAATTATTGTAAATTGTGATGCATGAGCAAGCTTGATATTGTTCATGGGATTTTGGAAGGTTAATATATATTGAGTTATTATGATCTATTTCAAGTCATAGAAAAAGATATGAAGGTGAGAATTTAAAATGACTCGCTACCACTTCATTTATAAAATTGAGTTCAACCAACAAAGCTTGAACCCTACAACTAATGGAATTCCACATTTAAGTTAGTTCAACATGTAAAAAAAATGTCAATTTTGATTCAGTAATGTTGTTTTTAATGTCTAAAACAATTTGCTTTGTGTCGTTGAAAGAGTAATGCACACATCATCTACAACAATAATCAAATTAATAAGTGATAATATTCATTGAAGTTACTAAAGGATCATTAAACAAGTAAAAAAAACACAAGGGGGGAAATTGGTTGGATAGTTTGAATATTTTGATAATAATATCACTAATAACTTAATTTAATTAATGTTACTTAATTGGTAAAAACATAACTAATATAACTTAATTTTAATATTATCAATCATCTATGTTAAATGTAAAATATTTTAATAGCTTAAATGTCAGTTCTTAGCAACACAATGCAAAAATGTTTCAATCAAAATTTATTGATAGTTCATATTTAACATACGGAGACAAATTGATGTTAAAAAACTTTAATTTCATGATTCACAAGAATCAATGAACCATTTATCTTTTATTTTGAGCGGATACCAAACTGGAAATTGCTTATAAAGACTAAACCAAATAATTAAGTATAAATATTTATTGTAAAGTACAAATATTATAGTTTGTAATGGTAAACAAACATAGATAATTCAAAGTTTTTAAGATATAAGAACTATTGTCATTTAGTTATTTTGTTTAATGTGTTAGTTTAGAAATCTAAAACACAAATTACATAATTAGTTTGATGCAAGTATTTTAAACATCAAATAATATTTTTACTATCAAATATTTAATAATGTGATCTTATCTACGCATTTTTCTCTCCTTTTTATGAATTAAATTGTAATATTTTTGAAGAAGATTGAATCTCATTGTTTTCGTTTTTTACAGATACAAATTTAACTTTAGTTAAACAAATATTTTAAAGTGTGTTATGAAACTTAATGTGAAGGTGGCGATTTAAAAGGAAAATAAATCCAATTGATAAAAATAGTTTATCTATTGTTAGGAATATAGGTAATTATTGATTTAATAGACCTATCACGCTATCTATAGAAAAAAATCACATTTTCCTTTATATTATTTGTAATTTAAAAATATTAATGTATTTAGATACATTGATTTTAATATTGGTATTCAAAGTGGTTAATGTCCAAAGGAAATGGTACGCATGATTATTGTGAGAAGAAAAAAATCTTACATGTCCCATTAGAAGAATTTGGCTTAAGAGTGTAAGTGGTTGCTTAAACAATAAAAAATTCATTTCCATGTCACATACATTCTTGGCCAATGCATGTCAAATAAGTTGGATCATCTTAAAGTACAATCTTCCTCCAAACTCGTAATACTCTTTTACTAAAATGTAATATAATTATATTTAATACAAAACTAAATAATTTAAAAATGATAATTTTATTTAATTATATTTTTTCAAATATTACAAAATACAAATAATACTAATTATAAATATTAAAAAATTATAATATATAATTTAATCAAACATGTACATCACAAAAGTATAAAATATTGTTAATAGTTAAAGGCGAATGTTATAAGTCCATAATTATTATAAACTTGACTTTATTGTAGATTTACTAACATAAAAACAAAAATGATAAAATTATTAAATAAAAAATATATAAAAAATATTAAATTAAATAAAATTATATTTAATTTTAAAGTCGTCAATTGACTACTTCTATAATTAATATATATATATAATTTAAAAGTCGTATTTTAAAAAAAAAATTAAGAAGTCATATAAAATTGATTTACGAGTTTGAATTCAGAAGGTCGTGAAATATCCTACGATTTTATTTCTTTGTGTTTTATATAAAATTTACTCTGATTTGATAATTTAGAAAAAAAATTACTCCTAATAGGTGGTTTATCAATTGCAGATATTAGTGAAGGTGGATTAAGGGCAACATTTTTTTAAGATACCTAATGTGACCCAACTTTTAAAAGGTATACGAGGAAGCAAAACCATAATTCAGACAATAAAAAGCACACCATAATTCAGACTTTACGAATTATGAAGAAAAATAAAATTGTTTAGTAAATAGTTGGTTAAAGTCGCAAAATTTTAATACAACAAATTAATATATACAGTACGTGATAACTCTTGAATTTAGATACATAATTGTTTTAAAAAAATTAATAATGATTAGTTTTTTAAAAATAAATTGAATTAAACGTGTACTTAATTGGCAGAAATGAGATTGATTAATGAAGAAAAAGTTGAAACTGTTTTTTTTTCTTTCTAAATTGGTTATACTTTTGTGTTTGTATATTGGCATACTTCTTTTTTATATTCTCTATTCTTTATTTTTTTATAGTACGTTCGTAGTATACTTAAATCTTAAGATAGATCCCCTATTTTAAAAACTAATGCTCAATAAAGGCATTCAGGAAATTAAATCGCTTACCTATGTTTCTTATTCTATCCGAAAGTTCCAAAGCCAAAGCGAAAAAGGGAAGGCAATAAAAAAACATGATTCTGTCATCTTTTTGAAAGTTAAAGGCCATGCTCATACTCTTATCAAATTGTTTTTTTTTTTTTTTTTTTATATTTTGGCAATGAAAGAAAGAGGTTAATCGATTGGTCGTGCTTTTCTGAAAGGTCATTAATCCAAAAAACACCAAAGTGACTAAACATGACACAAAGACAAGTGGGGGTATGTATTGACAATTTTGTTTAATCCTCCATATCAATCTTCTATGACGCATTGAATTTTCCTAACTATTATTATTATTATTATATTTTTGTTGGAAATTATTATTATTATTATTATTATTATTATTATTATATTTTTGTTGAAATTTGTTATTGTTTCTTTGTGTGTAAGAAGTTTAATCTTCCATTTATATATACTATACCTAAGTTTTTTTTTTTTTTTTTTGTAAATGATGGACGGAATCTTCCCTCTTATAGGTTAATTACACAGGGTTTGTTTTCATGTCCTCGCATGGTGTCTTGCTTTTTTGTATTTCTTGTCTTTCTTAAGAATGTGTTTAGATAGAAAATTTTAATTAAGGAGTGTAATTTATTAAAGAATTTAAAATTTTTTAATTTAAAATTTATTTTTTGGATATTTTTATATGAAGAATTTAAATTTTTGGAATTTTAAAATAGAATTTTAAATCACTAAAAAATGTGAAATTTTAATTTTCTTTTAAAAGATGAGAAATTGAAATTCTTATAGAATCTCTCACCTCACCACTCTTTGCTCTATCTCCATCGTCGACGAATACTTCGACACTCCCACAACACCCATCTCATATACCTCTCCGTGCATAAGGTTCAAAATTTTAAAAATGAAGAAATTAAATTTCTTTATCTAAACACAAAATTTTGAAAATAAAATTTTTTTAATTGATACATTTTAATTTTTCTGAATTTCAAATTCTTTAAAATTTTAAAATATTTCATCCAAACACACTCTAAATGAATTATGGTTATGCAAAGTAGGATTTGAGGTGGATTTTGGTGCAAACCTAATTGGAATCATCCCACTCTCTTTGATGTCTCCCATAACCTTATGGTTTTTTTTTCTAAAGAAGTTCGATTTCTTGAAAATAATGTGTAAACTGTAAAGAAGGAACAAAATTAATCCTTAATTCCTTGCATTAAAAAAAAATCCTTTCTCATAAGTTCTAATTATATGATTATTTATAATTTCATGAAGCATTTGTTGACATTTCAAGTTCCAATTACGTCTCATGATTCATGCAGTCTGATAGCATATTATGAGAGAAAACTAGAGCAGATAGTTATTCTCGGAATTGAATTGAATTGATTGAAAAGTAAAAAAATGAAATTTCACACAAGTACTTAACGGCAGCTGCTAACTACCATTTAATTAATCATAAATTCATAACTTCCCATTAACTAACAATTTTTATCTTAACTGTAAAAGTTATGCTTCACGGGCTGCAATTCACTTATTATATCGAGAGTTCTCGTTAATTAATTTAAGTTCTCATTTATACTACCTAAATTCTTTAAATAACTTGAATTCTCACTGATTTTTTCCCCGATTCGTATAGAGAGTTCTCATTGATTAATTACACACCTAACATTTTTTTATGGCCATTAGATCCAAGCTTATTCTAGAGATTGACAAGGCATGTCTCCTAATTATGGTATACGGTTGCTTGACAATAATTATCATGATTCACCCAGTCAATGAATTAATAATAATGTCGTTTGATTAATTCCTTTCACTATTGGAAATTATATGGTCTTGTATAGAAGTTCTAAGTCCAGCTCTCTGGTTGATGGATGGTTAAAACAAAAAGAGAGAGAGAAGGACATACGTGAGACCCACTTGAGAAGTGAGTTTCAATTTGATTGAGTTAAAGATATATAGATGAGAGGGATTCTTTTTCTCTATACGAATCAATAGAGAAAAGTGTTTGTAAACTAAAAGAAATAGATATGCATAATAAAAAAGAATTTGTCCATAATCGTATGTCTATCGGTCTTTGGCTTTCCAAATTATCTCTCTGTGATGTTAGGTGACCGACCCACTAGTATCACCAACCACCAATTCTAGTGAACTTTGGGATTTTTGTGATTATCATCACTTGAAGATTTTGGAATAACAACTAGGGTGAATTATGTAGACGTTACCTCTGAGATTATCGCAAGGGATAAAAGCCCTAGCTAACGATGACCTAGGGAAGACAATTTTTTTATGTGACACAATTAAATCTTTTAAATTATGAAAAACATATGATTTATTATTTTCAATATTAATTGTTGTATCACATAGAAAATGTACATAAACGTACGTATATATAAATATTACATTATCTCACTCGAACTGGCTAGCTAACTCGTTGTCGTGTATCTGAGCTGTGTAATTAGTTAAAAAATTATATCTTTACTCCATATGAATACAACGCATTTTAGAACGCACTGCCACTTTTCCTCTTATGCTAGTATACGGTGACTGATCACTTTCTTAAAACTCTGGCATATCCTGAACTAGCTAGTGTTGTCTATTAATTACTCTATTTGTGTTGTTGAGTCTCTTTATTAATTCCCATATAATAATGAAATTTATCTGAAACTAATTGACGAGTCATCGAGTCATAATTGATAATGTGACCTTATTCGTGATAGTAACTGTGGCTGCATGGATTATGATTTATGATGGCAAAATTAGAATTAATTGCAACTAATTATCATGCTTAACATAGCAGACTAGTAGTAGTTATGTGCTGGCTGGGTGACATAACGTTAATTAAAATGGAAAAAAGTTTTGAGAAATCAAACCCGGTTTAAGAGACTCGATCATTTTATAATCTGATTCTTTGAGAGCTACGGCAATAGTTAAACGCGAAGGAAAAGTTGGATACACATGCATGTTGTGCTTTACCTTTTGATATTTTTTTTTTTTTTGCTTGAACCAAAGTAACTCCGGTACTACACTAATAACTAATTTGTTGAGGTATCGAGATTTATTTAAAAGTTTAATTTCTTCTAATAAATGTTTTTTTATACGTATAAATTACTTATATTAAATTCAAGATTACATATTTAAAGAATAAAATTATCTATTAATCTGACACATCTCTCTGATTTTGATATTTGTCAGTTCCTAAATCGTGCAATGGTTATTGAAATTGATCCAAAGTTGCGCAAAGGCAATGCCTTTTCGCTTGCCAAGTTGGGAACCTCTAGTTCAATTCTGGCACTTTATGGATACACCTTTAGCATCCCTGTAAGTGGATGCAATCCAAATTGTTTTTCCCATTGAACCAGTTTTTTTAATGATGCAAAACACTGTCACGAGACACGACACTATTTTATAGTATGAATTTAGAAAGGCTGCATTGATTGAGAAATTTCACAACCCAATTGTAATAAAATACATGCATATATAACAAAGTATAAAGTTTTTTTGAAGAGTAGCAAAGTATAAAGTTATTAAAGTTTAATTAATTAATTTTATTTAAAACCAACAGTTATGTATTCTTAATTTTAGATGAGCTAATTTCATTCTTTGTGCATGGGCTTTGGAGATTTGCATAATATTTAAAAATGTTTAGTTTTTCTATAAAAAAAATTAACAGCACAATTTTATATTATAAGATAAAATGTAAATTTTATTAAATAATTTAATTACTTCCCTCTTTATTTAATGAGAATTACATAAAATTTAGCCGTTGCTGTAAAATATATATTAAAATGTGACAAACATATATCACTACCATTTGTCTTTACCTTAAATTTGATATTGGAGATCAATCATTGTTAGGATTTTGGACGATCTCATTTTCCATTTAGTTTGACATTATATTCTTTTCTTCCTGTCCTCAAAACTTTGATATTATTTAGTGAGTATATAATTCGCATTCTTTGGAAGTATTCGGGAAAAAACTTTAGACTCTTATGAAAATGATGGTATCTTCAAGCTCATATTTTTGTAATGAGATATGTATACACGTCATTGCCAATAATAGGAAAAGAGATAGAAAAAAACAAAGAGATCGAGTAAGATCGAAAAATAATGATGCTCTTGAGATAGGTGTGGAAAATAATTTAAAAATAAAAATAAAAGAAATAAAGAAGATGTAAAAAATATATATGACAAGAAACAGAAGTGAAATAAATATAAATATCTCAAGTATAAAAAATGTAAAAAAAAAAAGGAGTGTAAGAAAAATAACATTTCTTTAGGAGAAGAAAAATAATAAGAAAAAAATAAATTTAAACATGTTTTTAGTCTCTCAAATTTATAGACCTATTTTTTCGTTCTTAAAAATTAAATTTATATTTTTTAATCCCTTATATTCATAAAAAATAATAATTCCTCAAGTGATAAAAAATATCACAAATTGTGTATCCAAACCATAAAGAATAAGGAAAGATTAAGTTTGTAACAAAAAAAAATACTTGATTAAGTAGTTAAAATTTTGAGATATTAATTATACAGCGATATCTATATAAACGTGTTAATAAAACCCTTAAAAATAAATAATTAAAATTGCTTTTATAATTGAGTTATTATACATATAGAAAATTAGAAATATGCATGGAACTTATTTTTTAAATATTTTCCTTAATTTGGTCATTTAATTAAAACATGTCTATAATTAACAAAATTAATCTATTTGTTTACGTATTGACAGTAAAAAAAATTACATTGTCATCTAATTATAAGTTATAGTATATTACATGTTTGTTGATTTTTATAATAATTATTTTAAAGTGATATTTAATATGATTTTAAATAGGTTGATAATGTAAATTTTTTTACATTGACATTATATGAAAATTAAAATACAATTAAATGTTTAGATGAATTTGAATGCATAACACTAATATTTAATAATATTATCATGGTTTTAATGTTGTAGTCAAATTAAAAAAGAGAGTCTGAGATTAAGTTAGTTAGACGTGTGGTTGTTGTGGCCTGTTTGGATACAAATCAGAAATACTTTTGAGAACTTCTTTACTAAAAATATAGTGTTTTTTTAGTAGAAAAGCTCCCAAAAACATTTTTAACTTGTATTCAAACATAGAATTTCTGTCGATTGTAGGATCTATTGAAGAAACTTTTTACAGTTATTGGATTTGAGAAAAATAATTACTTTATTTAAGAATGAGAAAAAGAATCATCTGAGTTGCTTAAAATAGTAAAATGAAAGAAAAAAAACATTATAAAAAGTGTAAAAAATGATGAAACATTGTATGCACTCAAGTAAATTACGTTGTTAAAAATGCTCTTTTTTCTGATAAAAAAATGCTCTTAACAACCTATCTTAATTCTTAAAGTGGTCTCAATAAAAATTAAAAAATGCTCTATGTTGAAAACTTCGATACACTTGAATTACTCAATTTAAAAATATCGCTTTTGTTGAAGTTACTCTTAGACCTCTTGGACCCGATGTCGCTTTCTCTCGTTTATTTTATTTGTTTTGTCTTTGGGCGTTAGGCCAGTATTATAATTTTTTTTGAGATATTTTGAAAGATAAAAAACATAGACAACATTATTTGAATCATTTTAAAAATCAAATTCTAACCTAGCCTCTCAATTATAAAATATACTAGTATATCACGATTATCTGGATATGAATGAAATGTAAAAACATAATTAATGAACCTTTCAATTTAATAAATATTTTGATATGCTAACTTCATTTTAATAACTGAATTAGTGATTTTCTCTAAAAAAATGAATTACTGATTTTTTTTAATAAGACAAAATATTAATGTGAGATCTGAGATTAAGCACTCAATTAATGTTATATTTCATATTTAAGAAGACAATTTGATATCAGTTTTTTTAATGTCATAAAAATGACAGTTTAATTGGAGTAGGTTTATTGGGAGATGTTTAACTTGATTTTTAAATTAAGCAAATCATTCATTCTATTGATTGAGTTGCATGAGTTGGTTTGATTCAGTGTCATTAATTACAAACTAAAATGAACAATAATGATGATAAAAAAAACTACCATCAACCCTATCTCATTCCCCACAAAAAAAAAAAAATATTGTAAATAAATTTGAAGAAACATTCGCGATGAGGAGAAATCGAGTAGATAACTAGACTATACGCCAAGTCATCATTATCTAATCATGATGAGAACACAATAAGTATAATGGATAATTACTATTAGGAATAATAGATAAATGATATGATAAGGAATATCAAATTTAGAATTTGATAAGTAACAACTAGTATTAATAAAAGAGTTAAATAACCATGCATCGTAATTATAAAATAATTATATACTGTTATTTAATTATAATTTATTATTGTAAATATAATTTTTAATATAATTACTATAAAAATGATAAATTTATCATATATTATAATTTATAATTAAATGATAATGTAAAATTATTTTAGATGATAGGATGTTTTTTTTCTCTCTTAATAAAAACATACAGATAGGAGTATGGATTAACTCGTTGAATAACAATTATCAGGAAACACAATAAAATATTTTAGGTGTTTTTCCAAGATTAAAGATAACACACCAAAGGAAAAAATTTAATTTAACTGATTAAAGTGTTGGAGTTAACCTTTATTGAATTTTACTTGGAAATTTAAAATGATATTAATGCAATTTATTCTTTGTTTATAGTTTTGCTAAATTATTTAAATTCTAATTTCTTAAGTAAATAAACTTTTTTCTCAATTAAAAGACCTGATTCTCTAATATTTTGTTTGAATTAAGAATGGAATAAAAAGAAGAAGATATAAATAAAAAATAAATATATTGAAAAAGATGTGCTGTTTTGGATTGATAGAAATACGAAGAAAATGAATGACAGAATTTTCTTCCACTTGGTTGAATGAACTAAAAAAAGATAATAAAAATAAATAAATAAATAAAATATTTTTTCATATCAATTATTTTTTTACTCTATTATTTTTTAAAAAAATATATTTTTTTAAAAATAATTTAATTTGTAAGCAACACCTCATATATATTTTTTCATCCAATTACACAAAATCATGATTAAAGTGAGAAAAAAATATAATATGATGACACATATTTTCACAACTCCCTTTTCACAAATATTTTTTCTTAACCACTGTAATTAAAATCTTTAACTCTTTTTTGAGGTATTTTTACAAATTTCCTTAACCTTCCCAAATGTTATAATGTACTATTATTGTTTAATCTCATCTCATTCCCTAAAATGTATTAAGAGAATATACACTCTGTAGAAGAAGAAAAAAAACATAATGTTAAAATAATCGTTCTTGTGCAAACTTTATGTGGACCCTCACAAGACTCTCTGTCGTCTACTCACAGGTCCCACTTTTCCGTAGGTGCTGAAACCTCGTCATACTATGCTATCTATCTCCTCCCACATGCAGAATCTGAACTTCTCTCCCTTTACTACTCGAATATATATTACTTATTTATTTACACTTAAATTAAAGGCTAGTAACAGATTTTATCTTATCATATATTTTAAAAATTACTAAAAGATATGGCAGGTATATTTGTTGTTTCGGTATCTTTGCTTGCTTTTATTTTTTCAGTGTGACACAAACAAACACAAGCTTCTATTTCGGTATCCTCTGAAGTCGCTTTCTCTGTTAAGTTGAACCATTTTTTTTATGGTGTGGTTTTTCTCTGCGGAATCCTTCTTGGAGAAGAAATGGAGAATAGGGTACCCTTCTTCTTCTTGTCTTCTTTCTCACTCGTGCTGCTACTTCTCTTGCAACTTTCTTCTGCTCAGATGCCAGGTATGTACCCTCTTCTTTGCTTTTGCTTGCTTCAAGTTCCTTTTCTACCCTTCAATTGGTTTCCATAAAGATAGAGTTTTTTTCTGCTGTAGCACCGTTTTCTGCATTGAAAATTAAAAGGGTGTTTTGTTTTAGTGTTTGTCCTTGTGCTCTGTAACATCTGTTCTCTGGCATTGTGCTCTTGGTTTGTTCATATTGCTTCTTCTTTTCTCTTTTCTCTCTCTCAATGTGTTTTTTTTTTTTTTTTTTTTTTCACGTT
>PYAF01005253.1:758671-778653 GCA_007407185.1 Glycine tomentella | reverse complement strand
CTATATTAAGTAGCCGTAAAATTTAAAAGTTTTAGTATTAAATTTTTTAAGACTCAGTTGCTTTGTGATTTGGTAACTACATTATTAATTCTAATAACTGCATATATGTGTATGAAATGCGGATTATATTAAGAAATTGAAATTGAATTGTTAGTAAAACACTAAAACATAAAGAAAAGGTCCGGTTCTTTAATATAATCTTCTGATCCGTAACACTATAAAATCATTAATCTATAAAATCAAATCTTTAATTATTCTTTTTATTAAATCAAATCTTTAATTACATTTTTTATTACACCAAAGCTTTACTTATTAAATCTTTAATTAATAATATTATTATATCTTTCTTTTTTATATTTATAATATCAAATCTTTAATTATTACATCTTAAATTATTATTTTTATTCAATCAAACTTTTAATTAATATTTTTATTACAATAAATTGAAAATTAGTAAATCTTTACTTGTTATTTTTATTAAATATTTACATTTTTTTAAATCAAATCTTTATTTAGTATTTTTATTAAATCAAATCTTCACTAACGTGCAGGAGACAAAAATGAGAGAGCAAAGTGAGAGAGGGAAGAAGAAATTTTTAGAAATTTGAAAGAGACGCGGGTGAGGGACGGAGACATATTGTGAAAGTGGGGGTATATGTTGTGGGCCAGTGTTGTAGAATCCGCTGGGTCCAATAGCGATTTTCAACACTAAATTCGCCGCTTCATCTCGCGATTTACACGTCGGCTGCCCGTCCTATCCAACCAACCATATTTCGCCAACTGTCGCCACCTAATCCGCCCACATGCCCAACAAATTATCCTCCGTGGCACTTCGACAAATTGTTTGGACGCCGTGGCATTTTGCCAAATTTTTTATAAATATGTGGCATTTTGGCCAATGTTCCTTGCCTATCATTTGTGCTCCGAAATCCATGCAACAATTTTAAGTTACTTCTTTGTTCTCCCTTATTTTCATGTCTATCAAAGGAGAGGAAGATTTTTGAAAAATGTACATTCTTCTCTCTCCTTTCTGTTCCATTCTCTTTCTCAGATAACTAATAATGTGTAAGAGATGTTGATCGGGTCAAGTTGATATCAAGTACTCAAGTAGCACTAGGTGTATAATGATGACTGACAATGCACCTTCTAAGACATTTTGTGTTTTTGTCTAATATACTTTTATTTATGATGAAAAATTATTAGAAATTACAATTTTTTTTTTGTGAGTCTCATTGTTTATTTAATCAATATAAAAGAATGTGTTATAAAAAGTATAACTGAGGTTTTTTTTTGTGTGTGTGAACATAGTAGAGGGTGCGTTGTTACCATTTAATAATATTATATTCAAAACATTTATATTCTTGCAACATTCAATAATTAATTACTGGCAACCAATTATATTCTAGCAACATTCAATAAATACTTTGTTAGCTGATGCATTGTTACCACTTTTAATATATTTTTAATTACAAAAAATTATTAAAAATTACAAATTTATGTGAACCTTATTTTTTATTTAATATATCTTATTCATAATTGTATAGTTTTCATTAAACTTTAATCAATAAAGACAGAGTGTGTTACGAATGTATTAAAATATGTGTTTCTATCACTCTTTATTGGTGTTTATATGAGCATTAGTTCTTAAAAAAAATTGTGAGCGTACATGTATTTTGAGGAATTAGTGATAAAAAATATAAGTATGCAGATTATTAATGAGATCCATTTAGTAAATTTTTAAATTTGTTGGTTGGAGAGATCAATTGTCTAAATCATAAAAAGTGGATGTAAGTAATGTGTAATGATGAGACTTATTTAAGAATTCGTAAAGGTGGAAAAAATATGTTATTAGGATAAAGATGAACTAAATTTGGGCCAATGCATTTAGAGCATCTTTAATCGGATTTTTTAGTTGAGTTCTTGAATTCAAAAATTTTTGTCTATCAAATTTATTATTATTCTTGCTCAAAAGTTCTTTATGTTGGACATTGAGTTTCAGGAAAAAATTCCAATTTTATCAAAAAATATTATTTTTAATATTTTTTGAGAGAAAATAGAGTTTTTATTTGGATAAGTAAAATTCAAGAACTCAAATTGGGTTCTAGAATAAAAATGAAAAAAACTCTTACAGTCTATGTGATATCATAGAATCCACAAAAAATGATCTAAGAATCTAAAATTGATTATTTCATGTGTTTGATGACTTGTTGAATATGGGCATAAAGTCAATGACTCTTCCTTAGTTTGATAACCCACTTGAAGGGATGTAAACAATTATTTTGGCAAGATTATGTTGGTGCTTGTTTTTCTCGTAAATTAAGTGTTTATTAGTGGTCCAAAGGCCTCCCTTGCGTGTGTATAAAGGATTGAGGGAGAATAAAAAAAATGCTTCCTAGTAATGTAAATGACAAAATCCTGAGTGTTTTATCAATCTTTATTTCTGAAGATAAAAAATTTGGGATCCATTCGCACGCCACCAAATACTTATCAAAGATCAACAATATTCCTTCACATTTAGTCTTCTATATACTTAACAATGAAAACATCTTCACATGAGTTCGAAAGGCCTTCAATCACTGATTCATCAATAGTGGAACTCAAACTTAAAGAAGTTATTATTAATAATGTCAATCTTTTCACTTCTCAAATAGGCTTTTTCCCATCATTACCTTGTCTCTAAAAGAAACTTGTTGAACACGGGTCTCTCCAATCGTTAGATGGCTTAGTAAAAGGAGGATTCGATACCATTACTACTCTTGATGTCTCCATCTTTTTAAGGTTATGTTTTATAAAGTGTTTTAATTAACTTATAGTCTTCTGTACTAGTTGAAAAGTTTATTTGATTATTCGACAAATATTTTTTAATAATTTCTCAGTAGTTTTTAGTATTTTTTCAAATGCTACTTGAAGTAGGCATGACAATCGGGTGGGGCGGGGACGGGTATTACATTCCTCATCCTCGTCCTTGACTTTAAAACCCATTTCTAATCCCGGCCCGATACCCATTGGGTTTTAAAACCCATACCCATCCATGCCCCTGCTGAGGGTCGGATTTTTCCCGTCCCGCCCCCCGCTGTTTGATTAAAATAAAATAAAATTAAAAAAATAATATATCTTTTTTATTGAAAAAATTGAACGAAAAAGCTAATTAGGTAACAAAAAAATAACAAACCTACATTCAAAATATGAAATTATAATTTAAAAATTAAAAAACAAAACCAATAATTTAACTAAAAAAATAAAAATAATATATCTTTTTTCTTTTTTAATATTATTTATTACGGGACGAGTGTAGGTGCGGGGCGGATATCAGTAATCTCATACCCATCCCGCCACCACTTATGTCTATCGGGGAAAATCCGAACCTGAATCCGATAAACTCGATTTTTTTCTCGTTAAAATTGGGACAGATTCGAGTGGGTATTCACATGTTCGGTCCCACTGCCATGCCTAACTTGAAATAATATTTTTAAAATTCTAACTTTTAATTTTTATATTTTCTTTCATTTTTATCCTCGATATATTTATTCATTTTCTTATTACATTTTTTTAAATAAATCATAGTATTATTATTTTTTTTATCATTTTATCTTTTCATATACTTCAATTGTTAGTTTAGCCAAACACTTCTAATTTAATAAGTTAATTTTTTAGCTTCTAGTTACCAACTAATTTTCTACTAGCTTTGAACTAACTTTTCGACTTTTCGCTATAAGCTGATTTTCTAGTTTTGAACTAGTTTTTCAGCTAATTTTATCAAACATAACCTATTTTTATTTGGATTTGATGTATATAATTATTAATATAATATTACTTAATCCTAAAATTATAGTTATTGAATTTGTATTATATAAAAATCTATAAAACAACTTTTTCAATAATTATATAAAAAATTACATTAAATATTATTCTTTAGCACATACAGGTAGTCAAATAAAAAAAGAAGTTATATAATTACATTCATTTTTTCTTTAAAAAAATTAATTCAATTTAATATATTTGAATTTTTATCAATATCTTAAAGATATTCTTTAAAAAATATTAAATACAAAAATTAACGGAAAGATTTACAAAAACAAACGAAAAATATTTAAAAGAATCCCCACAATTATACACATGGAAATAAATATTAACAATTATTAGTTCGCCTATTTTTCTGGTTTTAGGTAAGTATAAAAAAACCCCAACCAATGAGAGAAGAGAAGCGAAGGGAAAGGCAAAGGAACGTGAAAGTAAAACGGACGGTGGCGATAGAAGCGTCCCTCTCATCTCTATCTCCTCACTCCTCTCTTCTCCAGCGTTCATTTTTATCGCGCCAAATACAAAATCACATCACATCAGGTTTTTTTTTTTTTTTTTTTTTTTTTGCCCTTTCTATCTTATCTCTCTAGGGTTTTCCCTTTTCCCCAATTTCACCATGTTTTTCCTTCTCCCCGTTCCCCTCTTCCGATTAGGGTTTCGACGATCATGTCCGATGCTCCGGCGAGTCCATGCGGCGGCGGCGGAGGCAGCCAGGAGAGCGGCGAGCACAGTCCCCGCTCTAATTTCCGCGAGCAGGACCGCTTCCTCCCCATCGCCAACATCAGCCGCATCATGAAGAAAGCGCTTCCTCCGAACGGGAAAATCGCCAAGGAAGCCAAGGAAACCGTACAGGAATGCGTCTCCGAGTTCATCAGCTTCGTCACCAGCGAGTACACTTCTTCGTTTTTCACGCGCGCTTTCATTTTTTGTTTGTTATTCGCGTTAATTGAATGAATAAATCGCGTTATTGTTTAACAGAGCGAGCGATAAGTGTCAGAGAGAGAAGAGAAAGACCATCAACGGCGACGATTTGCTTTGGGCAATGACCACTTTAGGTTTCGAGGAGTATATTGATCCGCTCAAGGTTTACCTCGCCGCTTACAGAGAGGTAATTTTTAATTTACATTTTTTTTTACCTTTTTCAATTAGTTAAATCAGTGTTTTTACCCTCACTGGTTTCTGCCGACAAGACTGTAATATGTATAAATTGTTCATATATTGATGTTTAATTGTTTATAGTACATCATGCTGTTCTAGATTCCTGCAATTGAACTCTGCTTTTCACTAATGATTTTTTTTTTGTTTTTTTTATTATTATGGTTTATCGTCGGCCTATTGTGAATGTTGCAGATTGAGGTAATTTTTTGTGTGTTTATCTACACTTTTGTGTGTGTGAGTGTGTGTTTGTACACATTGTGGTTATGATTTATTAACTTTTGATGTGTCAGGGTGATTCAAAGGGTTCGGCCAAGGGTGGAGATGCATCTGCTAAGAGAGATGTTTATCAGAGTCCTAATGGCCAGGTGGAGAATGTATATTATTCATTATTATTGGTTGTGTTGCTGGAAATATGACTAGAATTAGAATACAATTAAATTGACATCTGATATTGGATTATTTTATGTTGTGGAATTGACAGATTGCTCATCAAGGTTCTTTCTCACAAGGTGTTAATTATACGAATTCTTAGGTAATTTCTCTCTCAAAAATGCAATATATCTCTTTCCTCCTGTGCTCCTGGCGCAGAATTGATAAATGATTATGCCGAGATTTCTGTTTAATCTGGCATGACTGCAATGTAGTATAAGATGCCGATGCTTCTTTCACATGAATTCCTGGGTTGTGTCCCTTTTCCTCCTAGAAAGTTTTTATTTGGGGCTCAATTTAATTAAAAGTTTCTCAATTTGTTGCTTCTAATACCATTTTGATTTTTTATTTGAAATTTTGATGACATATTATAGCTTAAAAGGGGTCCCTCTTAGAATTAATGCCTGATAACCATATCTACATCCCATTTAAGTCCCTGATGAAATATTGTATGACTGATGAGTTGGTTTGTAGGCTCAATGACTTTATCTATCTCTTTTCTTTCTTGAGTCTGTAAGCTTTTTGATTTATTAGGTTTATTCAATGTGTGGCCTATCTTAGAATGCAATTTTTTTTTTCTTGTTGGGCAAATGAAAATGTAAAATTAGGCAATTGGAAACTACTAATTTGTCATGTTAGAATTTTCCAATCTTTAATAAATTGTACAACTGCAAGCTATAGAATACTTTAAAGCTGCTATAGTCCCTGCACTATTTGATTTTTTAATTACAATTTTGCATTAGGATTGAATTAGGCTTAGTGGGGTCCTATAATGGTGGTACGGTGGTAGGTTTCTTTAGTGATTTCGGACCCCAAGTATGGTAAATTTCAGGCCCCAAGGGTGGTAGCTTTCACTTGGCTTTTTTTGATAAAAAATGTTTATTTCCTGCTAATGCATGGTAAAATTATGCCTTAATTTCGAATAATTTCTGGTGGTGAATCCTGGGTTTTGATGTGTGTCAACTACAAGGTTACCTAATCCTCAAGAACTAGAAGTCAGATATGCCTGACTGGTTACTTTGTAGTAATATAATAACTTAAATTGAAAGTATATTTGAATTGGTAAATTAAATGATCCTACCTTGTCTTCAGATAATCAGACGGAAATCTCATTGCATCTGTTGGCAATTACAAGCACTGGCCTTTTCCTTTTCCATCATTGTATTTTACTCCATATACTTTCCTAAAGTACTCTAGCCTCTAGTACCATTTTGTCATTTGGCTTTTTTATGGGGTTTAATAATTAATCTTTGATTACAAATATGGAATTTTCAGTTCTTTAAAATAAAAGAGAAAGCAAGTTTTACCCAATTAATTAAGCATTAAACCTGACATTATTTCAGAAGAAACTTATATTAGGAATTGATTTTCCTTGAATCCTAACATATAGCATGGTGAGCATGCAATTTTATTCATATAATATGGTTGATTTTTTCTCTGGTTTGTAAATTTGTGAAATGTTATTTCAGGCAACAAAATGTTTATAGATGATGACTCTATGATATTAATTTTCTCTCTTTAATTTTTCAGCCCTATGCTCAACATATGATAGTTCCCATACAAGGCCAAGAGTAGATATTGATCCTCTCCTTTCAGTGTTTGACATGTGTGATCTAAATGCCAGTGGAACTTTATATGTGCCCTTGGCATATTGAATGCATTTTATGTTACGTAAACACTACATGCGGGGATGTTCGTTCTTGTGACCAGATATTATTTATGAAGACTTACATTTATCTTTGGAAAAAAATCATTATTCATAAGTTATATTGTAAATTCTGGAACAATGCTTGTCTGATTCCATCAATCGTCCTGGTAACGATTTTGTGTACCTGATTGGAAGCATAAATTGGTATATTACTTCCCTTCGTTTTCTGTTATATTACATTTGATGAAGATGCTACTAAATTAAAACCTTTTCGTAGGAGAGTTACAGGATCCGATTACGTCTTTGGGAATCAGACAAGCATTTTTGAATGCGTTTATTATTTACACTTGTTTTGCCAACGACTACAACTATTTTTTTCCCATAGACAAGCATATATTGAATGCGTTTAACCCAACTTTTTTTTTTAATCTTTGGGAATCGAACTTAGTAGTTGAGAGTTACAACTCACTCACAATGTGTTTAACCCAACTTTAATTCTTGACAAGGTTAGCTACATATTTTCAATGTGTTTAACATTCATTTAGGATTTTATATTTTTTTGTATATTCATTCATCAATCACATGGTATGCATTATGCAATGCTTGGGTTCGCTGTTTCCTTAAGGCATGTGCCTGAGCAATGACTTGATTACTTACGCTTAAGGAAACACGAGGTGGAGCTGGACTGAATAAGTTGAATTGGATGTGTAAAATTTACCTTTCTAAGTATGGAAGATCTTTTATAGTGTGGAATTTAGCATCACATGGTTAGTGTCAGTTTTCAGTCATGATATTTATTTATAAAAACACTACTCCACACCACACCTATCATAAAACTAAGCGCTACTGTTTTCAGTTATTATTAAATTTTTTTAGTTGACAGTACTATTGGTATTTCATTTGATTCTAAAGCCGCAATGCTTAATTTTTGACAAATGCAAGCTTAACACATCTGTTATTCCGTAGTTTGTGGTGGGTTGGTACAGGTAACACTTTTGTTGGTCTGCAGACTCTAGACAGTAGTTAGGACTGAGGTGTGTGAAAATATTCGGAACTTTTTTACGTTGTCAAGTAATAGAATTATTTTAATTTACTTGCTTTTGAATTTGATGTAACATGCCGGCATTAGGATGTTCAACTTTTTGAATTGTGGTTTATTAAAAAGAATATTTGTAACTCTGGGGAATGGGGTTAACGTCAATGGTGCTAATCTACAACAAGTCCACATCAAGCTTGTTTTAATGTGCGAGAATGCTTCCAAATGGCCATACTTGAGCGTGCTCGGTGGATGACTAGGCTACTGTTATTGGACCTTTTGTATCTTCTTTACATGACCACCCTAAAACCCTTGGCCTATTTATAATGCCTTTTTCCTGTATCAATTCCACATTCATATTCTCACTAGTGTTTTCATATTGGTTGATTATTTGTTTTCTTTTGCAGTGGGAGGTAATCTGACTGAGCCATTTATCTATGTACTTCTACATGCTACTAGCTATGTTTTTACTTTTTCCATTTCAAAAGAATCGAAACCATTTTATGATAAGTATGGCAATTATGTTTTTAAGGATTTAAGGTGGGTATGAGAATTCGTTGCGTGGTGTGTTTAAAAAAACTTTCCTCACATCGTTTTAGGCTTTTAGCTTTTGCACCTTGAAACACGTGTGTTTTTTCGTTGAACACAAGTTTCAACGCTTAACTAAACACACACTTAGTTGCTTATGTGATTCAAGTTTGACTTGCAAGAGACTAGTAGAATTAGGGGTGGACATTGTACATGTTCAATCAGATTCAAGTCTCAAAAGTTCAATCTACACACAATTAAACTGAAAATTAAGGTTCGCAATCGTTTGTTTGGACCTTAGGTTGGATTGAATTCAGGTTGCAATGGGTGTGCATTGGGTCGGTGGGTTAATTTGAATTTGGACTAGTACTTTAGGCCTAGTCATTTTTTATCCTGGCCAAAGCTATCCATTATAACCCATTTTTTCACTTGTAAAAAAAATAAAGACTCGATCTGAACCCACCGAAAAGTCTTTCATTTTTTTTCTTCAATTTTATCAGGTTTGTTGCAAGTCTTTACTCATTCCAGAGGGTGTGTTTGCAAAAGAGTTAAATACAACATAACTGATGTTTACGAGAAAACTTTCCCATGTTGCTTTGGTATTTTTGTCTTGAAAATCCAAAATTTCTTTGGTAAACGTGGTTTGGACATGTTTCCAAACACACAATTGAAGAATTGAAAGTCCAAGATCAAAGTAAAATAAAATGCACTTCTAATTGTTTTTTTCTTAATACCTTCTAATTGTTAAGAAAACTTTGATATATTTTTTAAAGTATTGTTTGTTTCTTTTAATCAAATTAAAGTTTTACTTCAACAATCTCCGTAATCATACAATGCAAATTTAGTATTATACAAATGCAAGGGTTATCTCAAATGCTTTCACTTTACATGCCCCTTTACAACGTGCCCTAAAGTCATCTGAATTTCATAGGTAGGTTCCTTAGTCAGAAAGAGTAGTTGTCCAGTCAACAACTAGTGGAAAGAAGTAAATGTCGATGGATTAAGATTAAGATAATGGCTAAGTTTACGAAATAAGGCCTATTACCGTTATAAATTTTCTATGATAGAGAGAGGTTGAGATAAAATCACAACGTCCTATTACCGTTATTATTAAAGGGGTCGGGAGGATGCAATTATGAATAAATAATATTGTAATAGACTTTATATCGATAGACTTTGAATCATGTCAATTATTAATTTTATTTTAATGATAACCATTATTTGCTATCGTGGCGAGAGAGATCATCCAATTTTGTGACATGATAATTACAAGTTGATTTCTATTGTTGTTTGGTACACAAGTTGTTCTTTTTCCATCTAAGGTTTGACAATATAACGAAATAAAAGAAGTTTCTGTCAAAACTTCAGTGATCATTACTTATGGAGAATTTAGTCATTGATTTGTTCCTATTTTCTGCCGAACCCCCCCAAAAAGCTATGAAGTATGAACATAATTTTGCGAGTTTTCCCTTTCCTTAAGGAAAATAAGAGAAAAGCTACTTCTTTCTATTGTCATTTCCTCTTTTGTTGGCCTAATGAAAGAGAATAAAGCACGTAGGTATTAAGTATCCGGTATTATTATTATTGGTAACCAGTTGAGAAGGGAATAAAGACCAAAAAATAAAATAAAATAAAATATAATAACTAATAATAAAAAAATACAATAAAAGAGTATAAAACATTGGGCTTCTTCCTCGAATTCTAGGCCCAAGACTACCTCACGGCTCACAAGCTGATCATCATGGAACAAGATGCAGATGCTTATCCTTGGGGAAGGAAATACTACTATGCGTCAATTTTTGGCCCTTTCAAGTTTAGAATAATGTATTCACAAAAACAAGGTATTATATATATATATATATATATATATATATATATATGTATATATATATATATATATATATATATATATTCTTTGGAGAAAAATCTTAATTAAGTCATATAGGATCATTATATGTAACAGAACAGAACTATCTTTTCAAGTATATGTTGTACTCAATGATAGCGAAAAAGAAAAAGTTTAGAATCATGTTACAAATGATGTTTCGGATTTAGCTCTTAAAATTATTGTAATCAACCTGTATTAAATTTTAAATTTCTGTTAAGAGAGTCAATTACATCTAATACTTGTATTTTGAAATTCATTTCTAATAAAAATTGTTATGATAAAAAATAATACTTTAAAAAAAAAACTATAAAAAGAGCAACATCGCAATCAATGGAGACCTAATTTCGATCAATGGACTAAAAAAAATCGGATCAATGGAGCAAGAGCAACGGATACTTAATTTTGGAACCATGTAGCATTGATTTCAGATGAATGATTTCTTTTATTTAAGTATGCTAGAAAATGCATTTAAAAATTGCTTCACAATGTAAATTAAAGCGTTTAATTGGTACACGTTTGGTAACATTTACAAATTATAAATATTATCTATATAATAGATTTTTGTTATTTAAATTGATTTATCTTATCTTTAAAAAAATATTTATCTTTTTGTGTACAATAGTCATACTAATATTTAAATCTATGACCTTATTCATATTATTTCAACCTTCACCACTGTGGCATCTTAGTGGGTTATCTTAACTGATTTATCTGAGCAATATGAGGTTGTTAAACCTTATTAAAGTTTAAATTTACTTTTATCAACAAAATTTTCAATAATTTTATTGTAATTATTTTAATTGATTTTTCTATCCCATTCAAGATTGCATAATTAAATAATAATATTTGTGGTCTCTCTATGAATTATATTATAATTAAAATTTACAGTAATAGTTTTTTTTATCATATTAATTATATTTAAGATTTGTGATAAATAGATTACATTGTGCAACAAAATTATTTTTAACCAGTTATAAATTTAATTTTAAAATAAAGATGAAAATATAGATTGAAAAATGATAAAAGATGAGGAAGAATATTTTAAATTTCTCTCATCTTAGTAAATTCCTAAAATCATTCTCATTAAATGATAACTCCTAAAAACTTGTTATTCAAGATAACTATTTTAATTTTTATATCTAATATAAAGGATAGAAGAATTTAATTATATTTTTAATAGGTAGAATATTTGAGCACAGTTTCCCTATGTGAGAATGATAGAATAAAGATGTTGTGTTTAACAATGATAAAAACATACAGTAAAAAAATAAAATCAATGATATAAACTCATATCCCTCCTCATATTTTAACATAAACAAAATTTCATATTATAAAAATCATATATCATCGTTATAAAAAGTTGAAATGACTAGTCACCACGATACTTGAAAGTATAATTAATTGACACTTAATTTCATGAAAGTAATAGAATTTTAAAAATAACCCATAAAATATAATTTGTTTGTCCTTTTTAGTCTTACTGTTACAAGAATTTTTGTTAAAGTTAACACGTGTCTATGTGGCAATTATTGATGGTGTATAGGTGAATGACACATGGCAAATTGTGCATACATGTCAATCAGTCACGGATTAAATGACAATAAGTTAATAACTCAACCATCATTTGTCATCCATGTGTATATTATCACTTGTTATGTATCCATCAAATTGTTATATGCACCTTTTGCACCATACCATGTAAACAAAAGTTTTTTTTATACATAAACAAAAGTTTTTTATTGGTAAGGTTAAATTGATAGATAGATTACACTTTTATTAAACCTTTTGAAATTTTTATATTCACAAAAAGATAAAATATTGTTTTACAATGTGCAGTCGAATTGATTCACTTTTATGCAGTGTTGTGAAATTCAATTTAGTTCGATTGGTCGAATCGAGACTCAGTGATCTACCCAGGTCGATTCTATTATTGGATTGGTTATGCAATTGATCCGAGGATAAATCGGTCAAACCAAGACGATTAGGTTATCGGATCCCAATTCAATCGGTCTGACTTGGCCGGTTTTACAATTTTTTTTATAAAAAAATGGATTTTTTATAAAAAATTTACATTTTAGTTTATTATCAATTGTTATTTTGGAATATAGGTGAACTTTTCTTACTCAAATAATATTAGTTATATACTTATATATAATAGATATATATATAATTTTAAATTTTTAATATATACTTTGTCAAATCGGACAAATTATTGATCCACCAATTAGAAAATTGACTTATTACCTCGATCAGGTCAATGATCGAATCGGATTTCACAACTATGTTTCATGTCTCAACAATAAAGCACCAAAGATTGAGTCTAACTCAACCAACAGAACAATAAAAAAAATTTAGTTTATTTTTTATTTTCAATTTTTCATATTGATTTGATGATATTTACCCCCCAAAAAATTGATTTGATGATTTAAACTACTTTTGTTAAGTTTTGATTATGCTTTATATATATATATATATATATATATATATATCTTTTATATTTCATTATCTTATCCATTATTATTCATTATTAAAAGTAAGATAAATAGTCATTTTTGTCCCTAAATGTATAAAGTGCTGAAAAATTTGTCTCCGAAATATGAAAATTCAAATTTTAGTCCTTGAAAGTGAAAGAAGTGCAACAAATTCATTTATATGTTAACTTCCGTATGTTACCTTAATGAAAGAGCCTATTTAACACATTGAATGATCAATTTGTTAGTGCTCTATACATTTAGGGACAAAAATGATTATTTATCAAAAATATAATTTAATTTTCATTTTTCCCTTTTGTAATCGTTATAAGCATAACATTACAATAAACACTTAAAAAATCACAAAACAAACATAACAATAAACATAATATTGATTTATAAACATAATCTATCTGTTGCCTTGAAATTTTTATTGTGATAGCATTAGGTAGTAACACAATCAAGTTGAGTCTCATTTTTTTGTAAGAATTAACTTAGGCTGTCATATTAGAAATTTCAAAGTAATAGACATATTATGTTTATAATATTTGTTCTAACTTATGTTTGTTTTCCTATTTCTTTAAGTACTTATTGTAATATTATGCTTGTAACGATTAAAAAAGAGGAGGAATGTGAAAATTAAATTACATTTTCGGTAAATAGTCATTTTCGTCCCTAAAAGTGTAGAGTGTTAACAAATTCATTCTTGAATGTACCAAATAGACTCTTTCATCTTGAATGTGTCAAATAGACTCTTTCATTAATTATAACGACGAAAGTTAACGGATATATGAATTTGTCATACTTTTTCACTTTTGGAAACTAAAATTTAAATTTCCATCTTTTATAAACGAATTTATCAACACTCTACACATTCAGAGATAAAAATAATTATTTACAAAGGATTTACAATAACATTCACATATTTTACTTAACTAACTAAGCTACACTTTCTTAATTTATCATCCTATTTTAAACTTAAATAAAAAAAATTAAAACCCTCCTTTGTTAAAAAAAAAAAAAAAGAATTTCATCACCGAATTTGTAAACCTAATCCAAAAGCCCAAACAGATGTGATATATATTAAGAAACGAGACTAATCGGTAATTAACATCAATAATCACCCCACATAAATATATTTACACTGTCATCACCCTATGTTTTGTTTCCCAAGTTGCAAGCGTGTGCAATCACCCTTTCTTCCTTCTCCTGGTTTTCTTCAATTCTTATTTTTTTTTTCTCCCTTTTCTATTTTTATTCCATTAATTTCCGTAATCGGTCATCAATCCATTCTTTTATTGTTATTCTCTCAGAATAAACAATTCGGCGAAGTAGTAAGACGAAGAAAGAAGAAAGACGAATAGCGTTTCCTTAAAATTCACCATAACATCATCGTTTTGTTTGTGTTTATTTTGTTGATACGAAAACTGGGTCTTCGATAAAGTGGAAGACGATTAAGAATTGCGACTAGGTAGATACTAGATAGTAATTTGAAACTGTTGTCGTTTTGAGTCTTCAACTTCTCGTGATTGTTTTTGCCACTGATCGTGTTCTTTTTGCTGTCATTGTGTGTTTGTGTTTGTTTCTTCATCATAATTGCTTTGTATTTTTTTTTTCCCTTTTTTTATTTATTAATTTCTTTTGTGTGCATATTTATCTGTTGTGGAAATTGTGGTGTTTGATTTGTTCACTCTGAGGCTTCAGTTTTTAAATTGATTTAGTCTTTCGTTTTTGATGTTGTAAGAATGCATCATCGGCACCCACAGCAGCTCTGTCCCCTTTTTTTTTTGCGAATAAGGTTTTGATGAGTAATTAACTGAGATGATGTTGAAAATTAAGAAAAAGAATAATGGCTACTACTTGTGATGGTTATATTTGAGGAAAGCTTTGAATAAGAGTTTGGTTGTTTTGGATCGGAGTTATTTACCCTTTTTTTTCAAGTTAAGGAATAGAAACAACAAAATGTCAGTTTTTGGCTCAGAATTCAAAGTTGTTTGTTTGGTTTATATGTGGTTAAGGATTTATTATGGTGATGAGTGAAAACTGATTAAGGTTTTGAACTGTGCAGGGTTCTGTTTCCATTTGGGTGTAGAGGCGATTCATGGGAAGTCGAGGCCAAAAGCGTCCCGAGATGGTTGATGAACTGCCTGCTGATAAGCGGCCTTGCAGTTCATTGGATTTTAGACCTAGTACTTCAAACTCATCTGTTCAAACCCAGATTAATTCAACAGTGGAGGCGCATGATCACGACATGGATACTTCCTCATCTGCTTCGGCTTCGAGTCAATCAGAGGGAGAGCCAGAGAAGGATTCGGCTTATGGATCGTGTGATTCAGATGACATGGAGCAGCATCATAGCACTCTCCATGAATATCACAGGCAGAGAATGTCCAGTGATCATGGGAAATTTAAAACTATTATATCTAGCTTGAGTGGTCTGACTGAACCCTCTTGTCAATTAGCCGTACTAAATGAACTTTGTGAGGTTCTGTCATTTTGTACAGAGGGTTCAATCTCCAGCATGACTTCAGACTTGTTATCACCACTACTTGTAAAGCTGGCACAGCATGAGAGTAACCCAGATATAATGTTGTTATCCATTAGGGCAATCACCTATATATGCGATCTGTATCCTCGATCAGCTGCTTTTCTTGTTCGTCATGATGCTGTTACTACTTTATGTCAAAGATTATTGGCAATTGAGTATCAAGATGTAGCTGAACAGGTAATTATTGTTTTGCTCATCCATAGTATATGCTTTGTTTTTAATAGAGAAAGAAAGCAATGAACTTATTGACGTTGAATTTATGAAGTGTCTCCAAGCATTGGAAAAAATATCACGCGAGCAACCACTTGCTTGCTTACAAGCTGGGGCAATTATGGCTGTTCTGAATTATATTGACTTCTTCTCAACAAGCATACAGGTAAGGCTCTAACATAATAGGGCATCATCTTCATGAGTAATGACGATTTTTTCTTGTCATCCTTAAAAACAAATATTTATTATTCAAGTTCTAGAGGAGTGAACGATTGTTTTATTGGTTTATGTATTCTCCCCCTTTCACCAGAGAGTTGCGCTTGCTACTGTGGTGAACATATGTAAGAAGCTTCCTTCTGAAAGCCCTTCACCTTTCATGGAGGCTGTGCCTATACTGTGCAATCTTCTTCAGTATGAGGATCGGCAGGTACCAGTGAATTGATTTCAGATGCTTGTAATGCAGATTTGTATCTTTTCATTGTGTTGTGGTTTCATCTTCCCTTTGTTAATATCTACTGAACTGCAAATATAATTCTGCAGCTTGTTGAAAATGTTGCTAACTGCTTAATCAAAATTGTGGAGCGAGTTGCACAGTCCTCTGAAATGTTGGATGAGCTTTGTAACCATGGATTGATTCAACAGGTTACACATCTTTTAAGTTTAAATGGTCGGACATCGCTATCTCCATTAATATACAATGTAAGCAATTTTTATCTGCCATATTCATATCCTAAAACTTTCCCTTTTTTCTTATGAACTTTAAATTTGATGTAAATGTATTATTTTGTTTGTCAGGGATTGATAGGATTACTTGTCAAACTTTCATCTGGGTCACTTGTAGCCTTCAGGACTTTATATGAACTCAATATAAGCAGCATACTGAGAGAGATATTGTCTACATTTGACCTCTCACATGGAGTATCAACTTCACAGCTTGTTGGTGGACACTGTAATCGGGTATGTAACGTAGGCTCCACTCTGTTCTGTCTTTAACTAGTGTGCAGCAGCACAGCTTGATTAATTTCTTATTTCCAAATTGAAAAATATAGGTATATTTAATTGTGATGAATTTGTTGATTGGTAATGTTTTCATAATTTCTTTAAGTTTAGTGATTATGGCATTTATGTGATACAATTTTTTTTTGAAAACTTAGATATTTATTATATTTTTTTAAAACATGTATTTGATAATTCTTTAAAAAAAGTTAAAGCTATCATATCCTTTGATTCCTTTCTGAGATGTATATATTATTATCAAATACAATATTGGTATTTAGCCCCTAAAAGCATCTTTACTCTTCACCCAATTGCTTATGGTATGACTGTATGAGCTTTACTGTACCTATGCATTAAAAGTATTCGGAGTTAATTTTCTGTTCTTGTTGTGTTTGTTAAAATCCGTTCTTCATATTTATTTAACAAACATAACAAGATTTTATCAAGTATTCTGAGTTAATAATCAATATGAAGGACGATGTATTATTAAAATGCATTTAATGTCATTCAGAAGTACATAAAAAGGTTATCTTTTCTAATGGATTCAAGGATGTGTGATTTGTATATAAATAAGCTGTGTGAAAGGTGTGTCATATAGTTTACTAATTTGCTAGGTATATGAAGCACTCAAATTGCTAAATGAGCTTCTCCCTGTCCGGGCTAAAGATCAGAATGATCAACTCATGCTAGACAAAGAATCCTTTCTAGATAATAGCCCAGATCTCCTGCAAAGGCTTGGAATGGACGTGTTTCCCATGTTAATCCAGGTTAGTTGATTTTTTTGTAATTAACTAAATGATCTTCCTTTATTTTAATTACATTCCAATACCTACCATCCTTGTACAGGTGTTCAATTCTGGTGCGAGTTTATATGTTTGCTATGGATGTCTATCTGTAATGTACAAGTTGGTGGTTAGTATGAGCAAATCTGACATGCTTGTTGAATTGCTTAAGAATGCCAATATTTCAAGGTGAAGCAGGCCTCCTTTCCCTAGTGTTTCATTATTGATTATTAAATGTGTTTTATTAAATATATTGATGTTGATTTTACCTGGTTAACATGGCAGTTTTTTGGCTGGAGTATTCACTCGAAAGGATCACCACATGCTAATGTTAGCATTACAAATTGCTGAGATAATCCTTCAAAATTTTTCAGATGATTTCTTAAAGTTGTTTGTAAAGGAAGGTGTCTTTTTTGCCATTGATGCACTATTAACACCAGAAAGATCTTCAAAGTTGATGTACCCGGCATTTGGTGGCATTCAGCTGTCATTGGACTCTAGTCAAAAGTCTTCTTCAAGAGATGCCCTCAAGTGTTTATGTTTTGCATTTTCAACTGGCCAATCTCCTACATCCTCAGAAGCCAGAAATTGCAAACTGGACAAAGACTCTCTTTATAATCTTGCAGCGCATATAAAAAACAAATTCTTAGCACCAGAGTTATTTGATTCTGAGAAAGGATTGACTGATATTCTACAGAATCTCAGAGCACTTTCTACTGATTTGTTGAGCATGTCTACTGACAGTGGTGCTCTTGGTGTGCATGAAGAGAAGATTAATAATATATTGTATCAAATTATGGACAAGCTTACTGGCAAGGAACAAGTTTCTACTTTTGAATTTATTGAAAGTGGAGTCGTGAAATCACTTGTTAATTGTTTATCTCATGGTCAGTATATCAGGGAAAACAAGGGAGTACATGGTGTTTGTAATTATAATCCTGTCATAGAAAAACGATTTGAGGCTTTCGCTAGTGTATGCTTATGTGCTTCTCAGCCTCTCTCAGGTGAAACACCCCTTTCTATGTTAATCAGGAACTTGCAGACTGCACTGACTTCATTGGAAGCTTTCCCCATTGTTCTGAGCAATGGACCAAAACTGAGAAATTCATTTGCTACTGTTCCTAATGGGTGTTCCATTCCTTACCCTTGCCTGAAAGTTCGTTTTGTCAAGGGAGAGGGAGAGACTTTCCTGAATGACTACACTGAGGATTTTCATACTGTTGACCCATTTTCTTCTGTGCATTCTATTGAAAGATATCTATGGCCAAAGGTCAGTGCAAAAAACACAGAGCATGCTAGATCATCATCTATCCAAGTAGTGTCGCAACCTGAAAGTCCTCCTCCCCTTCAATCACCATCAAATGCAAGTTCAATCCCAGTTGAAATTCCCGTAATTTTGAGGACTTCTGACATGATGACAGATCTCCCTGAATCACAGGTGATATTTGTAACCATAATTATTGATTTACAGAACTATCTGCCTATTTCTGTGTGTTTTTTCCTTTGTTAATTTATATTATTTTTGGTTAATGAGATATTTGTTTTAATTTAGATTTTTTCCCAACTATATTATTTTGCAGAAGGAAGAGGCAAAGTTGTCACAGCCTAGACCTGCTCAAGCAGTCAATGAGAATTCTGGGGAATCATCATCCTCTGGAACTCAGGTGGTAAAGATAATGCATAAAATTCTTGCTTGTTTTTTTTTGTCAAACTAAGTTTTTAAATCTACATTATTGTTCTTGGCATTTAAGCTTGATGTGTTTCTAAATTGTGTCGTTTTACAGTTTTTAACTTTTTAATCAATGAAGATTATATAAATTTTCTGATTACTTGAGTATAACTTTCCATTTTTATTTAGATATTAATACTTTTCCATTTGTGTTATTCTTTAATTTAAACTTGTTACTTGTATCTCTTTTTACAAAAAAATATTTTACTAATTTTCTTTATGATAACAAATATATGCTTGCACTTTTGAATGTATTTTAACTCTTTGTGCCTTTTTCTATCAGGGTTATGCTGAACAGGAACTGCAAATGAATGCAGAACCAAACTCAAAACTAGAAAAACAGCATCCTGCATCTTGTAGCAATGAAGCTGGTCAAAAGCTTGTTTTTTACCTCGGAGGACAACACCTGGATCATAAATTGACTCTATATCAGGCAATTCTTCGCCATATAATAAAACAAAATGCAGATTCTTTTTCTAGTGCAAAACTGTGGAGTCAAGTGCACATAATAACCTATAGAAGGGGTGTAGAACCTGAGGACATAATACCTCCAGAATGCCATTCTTCACCCCAGCATTTCTCTGATGAAAAAGTTTTAGCTTATTATCAGCATACTCCTTTTTTCTCAGACATGTTCTCTTGTGAACTTGTTTCTGATTTGGAGAAGTCCAGTCCAACTTATGATATTTTGTTTCTTCTTAAAAGCTTGGAAAGCATGAACAGAATTATATTTCACCTTATGTCGCGTGAAAGAATTT
>PYAF01005253.1:747468-758571 GCA_007407185.1 Glycine tomentella | reverse complement strand
TTCTGTCCCACAAATTGAGTTTGTAAGCAGTAAGTTGACAGAGAAGCTAGAGCAACAGATGAGGGACTCTTTGGCTGTCTCCATTTGTGGTATGCCATTGTGGTGTAATCAATTAATGGCTTCATGTCCTTTCTTATTTAGTTTTGAGGCAAGATGCAAATACTTCAAATTGGCAGCATTTGGTCAGCCACAAGTCCAACCTCACATATCTCACAACGGCTCAGGAACAGTAAGTGACAGGCGACTGAGCCCTGGTGGATTGCCTCGAAAGAAATTTTTAGTTCATCGCGACCGGATTTTGGAATCTGCTGCACAAATGATGGACCTGCATGCCAGTAATAAAGTGGTTCTTGAAGTGGAATATGATGAAGAAGTGGGCACTGGTCTTGGACCAACTTTGGAATTTTATACCTTGGTGTGCCAGGAGTTCCAGAAATCTGGCTTGGGCATGTGGAGAGAAGATGATTCTTCCTTTACCCTCAAGACAAACTTACAGGCTGAGGAAATAGTAGTCCATTCCTTTTATGGACTCTTTCCTCGTCCATGGTCATCAATGCAAGATACATCTGGTGGCATACAGTTCTCTGAAGTAACAAAGAATTTTTTCCTTCTAGGCCAAGTTGTTGCTAAAGCACTTCAAGATGGAAGGATCTTAGATCTCCACTTCTCAAAAGCTTTCTATAAACTTATTCTTGGAAAGGTAACCAATTCTCAGTGCAATTAATGAACTTTGCATCGCAACCCAGCAACACACAGTAAGATTTATAATTGTCCGTATAACTGACTGAATCTCTCTGTGCTTATTACCATCTCTTCAGGAACTTTCTCTCTATGACATACAATCCTTTGATCCTGGGCTTGGTAAGGTGCTACAAGAGTTTCAAGCATTAGTTATCAGGAAGAAATTTATGGAATCTGTCAGTGGAGGGAATTCTGAGTTGCAATATGGACTAAGCTTTCGAGATACGAGCATTGAAGATCTTGGTCTTGATTTTACTCTTCCTGGGTTTCCTGATATTGTTCTTGCTTCAGGGACTGATCATACCATGGTATGGCATTGCTTGACATTTTTGCAATTCAATTCTCACTTTAATACTTTCAATGGACGAATATAAATTTATCCTTTTCTGTAGGTAAATATGAGAAACTTGGAGGATTATGTTTCTCTTATTGTCGATGCAACTGTTAGGTCTGGAGTTTCAAGACAAGTGGAAGCTTTTAAATCTGGCTTTAACCAGGTCTCTCACTTTGTCTTAATAATATTCAAAATACTTAGTTGCTTCTGTTTTTTAAGTAACTTAAAACATGAGAGAATGAAAGAAGTCTGATGCTCAACACTCCTCAACGTAGGTGATGAAAATATTTGGACTGTTACACACTGCTTACATGTGATTCCTTAGTTAATATATCATCAGAACTAGGTTTTCTGTCTGATCCTCTTCTAAGTCATTTCTTATTGTGTCTTCATTGTATTCCATCAAGATCAGTAACTGTATAGTGAATATGAAGTTTTCTTTTGGATTTACCATTTACTATACTTTTCATGAATTTCTACTATATCTTCACTATGATTCTCATTTTTTCCTAATTTATTATCTTCTATTTTCAGGTTTTCTCCATTGATCATCTTCGGATTTTCAATGAAGAAGAACTTGAGCGAATGCTTTGCGGAGAGTATGACTCTTGGGCTGTAAGTACAAATTTCATTCTTTTTCAATTTGTATATCTTATTTTCTTTTTAAGAGGAGAGGAAGAAACAATTAAAATAAATAATGCCCTGTTAGCAGGTCAACGAGTTTGGAGATCACATTAAGTTTGATCATGGGTACACTGCTAGCAGTCCTCCAATTGTTAATGTAAGCATTATGTATATTAAACTTTTGATCTTGAACATATTTTGATTTCTTAACCTGAATCTCATAACTTCATGAACTGTGTACTGCTGTGGACTCAGTTGTTGGAGATTGTCCGAGAGTTTGATAATGAACAGCGACGAGCATTTCTGCAGTTTGTGACAGGTGCACCTCGCCTTCCTCCGGGAGGATTGGCATCTCTCAATCCGAAGTTAACTATTGTCAGAAAGGTTTGCAGATTATATACTTTATATTTTTAGTGTGGACTTTTATACTTAACAATAATCCATTTTTTCTTTGTGTTATTTACTTATACTCGTGTGTTTTAACAGCATTGTAGCAACCGGGCAGACACAGACCTACCTAGCGTGATGACTTGTGCAAATTATCTCAAGCTGCCTCCGTACTCATCAAAAGTAACTTATCAATTTATACTATTTCAAACTTGTATTAGTAAAAACACAAAACAAATGTTTTAGAAAATGATTTCTTACATTTGAGCCTTAATATTCTTTGGCAACTTTCTTCTATTTCAGGAAAGGATGAAAGAGAAGCTCTTGTATGCCATTACAGAGGGTCAAGGATCTTTCCACCTTTCATAATTGCACTCTCTTGACTGGTCCATATTTGAAGAATTATGAAGATGTAATTATTAGGGTAATTGATAGTTATGTAGATAAGGGTGTTAGTGGCTTGCTGACAGTGGTCTAAATGAGTTTATTGCAGTGGTGGTCACACGAGTTACTCGGCAACTGACTACAAAAAATTGTTGGGGGTGTGTACATAGCATGCGGATAGTTTAGTTGACTTGTATCAGCTGTACAGACACGGAGGGCACTTTTTAAGGGTCACGCTTGATATTTGATGTACAGTATTTGTACAGGAACCTTAATCATTAAAATTTTAGTCGTTTACTTACATACTGATAGTTTCTTATCTTTTGCTTAAGTTACATCTGATATGGTTTTAAATTGTAGTATTTGATTCTCCTTTAAATTTCGTGTCACTTTCTATTTTATTTTCTAATTTCAATTTACAGTTTTGCACTTTTTTTTAATGTAAAAATTAAAGATAATGGAAATTTATAATAATTTGTGCATTTTGTTCAACTGAAATAGATTCGCTTGATAGTTTTGTACTGTTTCATAACAGAAACTTGAGATGACTTGGATGCATATTAAGTTGTTAATAAAATGTAATAATGTTCCTAAAAAAATGGTAATAATATAAGCTTTTCATCTAAAAGAAGAGTTATTCCATTGGAAAGAAAAAATGCTTAACTACTTATAGTGGGGAGAATAAGTGTTGTGTAAGCGGTCCCATTGATAGCATTCATTGAGAGTTGTTCCATTAAAAAAGTTGTTTTTAATGTTTTTCTTATAAAATTCAACAAAAAAATTACAGTTCTTGTACGAAAATCTTAAATGTCACTGTAGTAATATGTAACGAAGAGAGTTACTCAAATACTCCCTACTCATATATAAGAAAAATGTATGATTTTGTATATTAGGCTTAAATATAAATAAATTTAATTAATTATTATTTTTTATTTTAAATATATTTTTCATTTAATTTTAGATGTTGATGTTCTGTTATTTTGATATCTAATTTTTATAAAAAAAATTAAAAATAATCTTATTTTCAATTTAAGATTAATAAAATTAAATAATATCAATTAGTGAAATTATTATTATTTTTACTTGAATAATATTTTTGATAGCAGTTGGGTGGCGTGGCAGAGAATCGAAATCCGACATCCATGAGTTTGTTTACACGTCTGTGAAGGGAACACCAAAAACGTAGTTAGCGCGAAATCCATTATTACTAACTCTTCCTTATCTCAAATGGAGGAACAGACATCATGAACGCCACTCTCTCACAACCCCCACTCTCTCCCTTCCAACGCGCCACCACCACAACCTCCCCGGAATCCCGCGACCACAAGCTTCTCTCCCTCCTTCGCGACCGCAAAACCGAAGAAGCCTGGCTCGCCTACTCCCACTCCACGCACCTCCCTAACCCCACCTGCCTCAGTCGCTTGGTCTCTCAGCTCTCTTACCAGAACACACTCTCTTCTCTCACGCGGGCCCAGTCCATCGTCACGCGCCTCCGCAATGAGCGCCAGCTCCACCGTCTCGATGCCAACTGCCTCGGCCTCCTCGCCGTCTCCGCCACCAAGTCCAACCACACGCTCTACGCCGCCTCCCTCCTCCGCTCCATGCTCCGCTCCGGCTACCTCCCCCACGTCAAGGCCTGGACCGCCGTCGTCGCCCGACTCGCCTCCTCCCCTGACCGCGGCGACGGCCCCGCCGAGGCCCTCCAGCTCTTCCGCTCCCTCACGCGCCGCCTTCGCCGCCTCCCCGACCCCGCCATGGCCGCCACGTCGCGCCCCGACACGGCCGCCTTCAACGCCGCGCTCAACGCCTGCGCCAATTTGGCTGATCCCAGGGCCTTCTTGCAGGTGTTCGATGAAATGCCACAGTTCAATGTTGCCCCTGATGCGTTGAGTTATAACACTATGATTAAGCTGTGTTGTAGACTTGGTAGAAAGGACTTGCTTGTGTTTGTTCTGGAGAGGGTTCTTCAGTTGGAGGTTCCTTTTTGTGTCACTACTTTGCAGTCCCTTGTTTCTGCTTATGTTGAGTTTGGTGATTTGGAAACTGCTGAGAATTTGGTTCAGGCAATGAGGGAAGAAAGGAGGGATATTTGTAGGGTGCTGAAGGAGTGTAGCAATTTAGAGTATTCGAGTGGTAATGAATCAAATGATGATGATGATGATGATGATAATGATGAGGATTGCGTTTTTGAGAAGTTGCTTCCGAATTTGGTGGATCAAAGTGGCAATGAGGTTGAACCACCCTTGTTGCCAAAAGGGTATGCTCCAAACACTAGGACTTACACCACTCTGATGAAGGGTTATATGAATGCAGGACGTGTGAGTGATACGGTGAGGATGCTTGAGGCGATGCGGCGGCTGGATGATAAGGGTAGTCAACCTGATCATGTTTCCTACACCACTGTGGTTTCGGCACTTGTGAAGGTGGGTGCCATGGACCGCGCTCGTCAGGTTCTTGCTGAGATGACCAGGATTGGCGTGCCTGCGAATTTGATAACTTACAATGTTCTCCTCAAGGGTTATTGCAAACAGCTGCAGATAGATAAGGCAAGGGAATTGCTCAAGGAGATGGTTGATGATGCAGGGATACAGCCGGATGTGGTGTCTTATAACATACTCATTGATGGGTGTATATTGGTGGATGACAGTGCTGGGGCTCTTTCCTTCTTTAAAGAGATGAGGGCAAGAGGAATAGCTCCCACCAAGATTAGTTACACTACTTTGATGAAGGCTTTTGCCTACTCAGCTCAGCCGAAGCTTGCTCACAGGGTGTTTAACGAGATGGACAGCGACCCTCGGGTGAAGGTGGATTTGATTGCGTGGAACATGTTGGTGGAAGGGTATTGCAGGTTGGGGTTGGTGGAAGAGGCGAAGAAAGTGGTTCAGAAGATGAAGGAGGGTGGATTTCACCCTGATGTGGGCACTTATGGCAGTTTAGCCAACGGAATTGCATTGGCAAGGAAACCTGGAGAGGCACTTCTGCTTTGGAACGAAGTGAAGGAGAGGTGTGAGGTGGGAAAGGAAGGGGGGAAATCTGATTCTTCTGTTCCTCGGTTGAAACCGGACGGAGCACTTTTAGATACTATTGCTGATATCTGTGTGAGGGCTGCTTTCTTTAGAAAGGCATTGGAAATAGTGGCTTGCATGGAGGAGAATGGGATACCTCCCAACAAGACCAAGTTTACTAGAATCTATGTGGAAATGCATTCAAGAATGTTTACTAGTAAGCATGCTTCAAGGGCTAGACAAGACAGAAGAGTAGAGAGGAAAAGGGCTGCTGAGGCGTTTAAGTTTTGGCTGGGTTTGCCTAATTCGTATTATGATGGAAGTGAGTGGCGGTTAGAACCTATGGAAGGGTATGGCAATACCTCTGATTCGGTTTAGTTGCTCCCCTCTCATAGCGTGTCAAAACATACTCAAGTATGAGAAAGGACACTTCTACTCTACAATGTAGAAATAAATGTAACTTAGTTAACAAATAAAAGTGCCTATTGTACTCTACAACTGCAATGTCATTTTTGTAATTAAAACACGGGTTTCCCAGGTATGAAATCAATGAATAATTTCGATGACTTGTTTTTACGCATCAGTCTCCATTCATTTTTGAATTTACATAATAAAAATGAATTTTCTTTTATCTTATTTTTAAAATTTTAATATAATAGTACCTCGGTTCCTTTTTATAGGAAACAAGTTATAGTGTATTTTAGACTATAACTTATTTCTTATAAATAGGAACAGAGATAATATGATATAATAGATTTAGATAAATATAATATATTTAAAGAAAATATCAAGATTATTGATATGTTTATTCAATATTGTACAGCATGTCTTTAATTTAAAATTATATTATATCATGATATGTTTATTCGATATTGTACAGAATGTCTTCAACTGTAAAATTATATTATATCATGCATTTATCCTATATAATTCAATATCTGTTCTAGTTTCAAGCCACATAGAAGGGTCTTGAAGCTTGGGCAATGCACGATCCAAGTATTCTGGCTTGAAACTAGACCCTGCCTTTCAATTAGCTGAACCTTGTGAAGTTTTGTCATCTGTGGATGGCGATCTTCCAAATATCATGGTTATTGACAGCAGCTTATGTCTCTCCACTCAATGCCGATTGAAATTCTCGTAATTTTTGGGCATGCTGACTTAACGACAGATCTCCCATGATTTTTGTAACCATGGTTATTGATTTACAAAAGTATATGCGTAATTCTTTGTGTGTGTGTGTTTTTTTCCTTGTTATTTGGTGAATGAGGGGTTTACTAATTTGCAGTAGATTTCTTCCCAAAAGTCTCTGCCATGAATCTTTTTTTATCTTGTTTTTAAAATTTAAAAATTTAACATAATATGATATAACAGATTTAGATAAATATAGTATATATAAAGAAAATATCTTTATCAAGAATTTTGATATGTTTATTCAATATTATACAGAATATCATTAACTGTAAAATTATGCATTTATTCTATATAATTCAATAGCTATTCTAGTTTCAAGCCACTGAGGGTCTTGAAGCCGGCAATGCATGATCCAAGTATTCTGAATATCATTGGAGGAAACTATCTGGCTTGAGTGCAGATACAGACCCTTCTTGCCAATGAGCTGAAGTTTGTGAAGTTTTGTCATTTCTGGATGATGATCTCACCCATATCATGGTTATTGGCAAGTAGGTTCTGTCCCTGCACTCAATGGCAGTTGAAATTCTCGTAATTTTGTGGCCTGATGACACGATGACAGTACTCCCAGAAAATAAAACAGGTGATTTTTGTAACATTGCTTTTTGATTTACAAAAGTATCTGCCTATTTCTCTGTGTGCTTTCTTGTTAATTTATCTTATGTTTGGTGAATGAGGGTTGTCTCCTAACTATTTAGATTTTCCCAACTATACTTATTTTGCATAAGGAAGGGCCAAAGTTGTTACAGGTTATTTGTTTGTGAATTCTTGGGGAAATCATCATCTTTTGGAACTCCAGTCTTAAAGATATACAACGCATGACATTCTTGCTTGTTTCAAGGTAAGTTTTTAATTCTACATAATTGTTCTTGACATTTCTTGAATCTTGACAAGTTGTAAAGATGATGCATAACATTCATGCTGGTTATGTTTTTTTCAAGGTAAGTTTTTAACTCTAAATAATTGTTCTTGGCATTTCTTGAATATTGACAATTTGTAAAGATAAGGCATAACATTCTTGCTTGTTATTTTTTTCAAGCTAAGTTTTAATTCTACATAATTGTTCTTGGCATTTCTTGAATCTTGACAAGTTGTAAAGATAATGCATAGCATTCTTGCTTGTTATTTTTTTCAAGCTATGTTTTTAATTTTATTGTTCTTGGCATTTCTTGAATCTTGACCAGGTCCCAAGTGACTCTGTCAGCATTGACAAGGTTCTAAGCAAGAGAGACCAAAGTTATGGGCTCAACTAGGTCAAAAATTAAAATCCAAAAACTTTTCTGATTTAAGGGAGTTGTTATTGGCTCCATTCTCATTGCTACTGGCCCTTATCAAGGGGTTGTTACTTTTTTCTTTCAAAATTGTCCTTTCCATTTAATCATGATTTTGTAATAAGTCATGAATTGATTTGAATATGATTAATAAAGGCAATTCTTATAATAATTAATTTTATTACCTTTTTATAAATGGTAACTTGTATTCAATTAATTTGATTTTAATTAAAAAAATATTGAGTATTATTAAAAATGATAAATTATATCATAATTAATTTGGTTATTTAAAAAAGGTAACTTGCATTTATTATTTTAAAAAATATTTTTTTAAAAAACAAAAAACAAAAATACGATTTAGTTATATTCTTTGTTGAGATGTACAACAAAATCATATTTTCGTTGTCCTTTTTTAACCCAAAAAATACATAATGGATAGATGATTCCGTTTGTGTGTCTAAATGAAGATCACAATAGAATCATGTTTTCATCGTGTATTTATTTTTTGTTTTAAAAATACAAAACATAAATGTGACTTTGTTGTGTATTTCAACAAAGATCACAACATAATCATTTTTTCATTGCTTATTTAACTAATGGTGAGAAGGAGGGACTGAGTAAGAGGAAGGGAAAGAAGAAGAGTTGGATTGCTTGAACAAATGGGTAAAATAATATTTTATAGGGTTTTAAAATTTAGTAGGGACCAATAGCAATTTTTGCATGGACCAATATCAACTCCCCTCAATTGTTATTGCACCCCTTCCCATATTTTCTAATTTTATTACCCATAATATGATTTTATATAAAGAAAAAGATATAATATGTGTATACAAGGGTAAAAATCTTTTTAATAGCTATTGAGAGCTTTGGTATTGAAAAAAAAAATCTATATTTTCAATAGAAAAATTATCAAAAATACTTATATCTTGTATCTAAGTAGGTCCTTATTCTTTACTCTTTATCCTTGTTGTTCTTTGAATCCTTTCTACCTATTTTCTCTCCTTTTCGGTATTGAAACTTTACTTTATTATCATTTAATTACAATCTTATATTAAATTTTAACATTCATCTAAAATAATCTTATCAAATTCTTAGTATTGTATGTGCTAAGATAAGGTTTAATCTTGTTATATTTGTCATTCCAAAAAATAAATTTTAAAAAGTACGTGTTTTGAAGCACTTTTTAGGATGTTTCTGAAAAATACTTTTCAGAATTGTTCTAGAAAATACTAAGAGCATATTTGGATATTAGTTTGGCCACCTTCAACTAACTATTTTTTCAATAAACTCAGTTTGCTATTATCTTTGGTTATTCCTTTGTACTTTTATCACCTAAGTTTGCTAGTAAACTTAGCTTCAGCTCAAAGCAACATCAAGGTTGCTTTTCAAGTAAAAAAACTTTTGATTTGTAATTTTAGTTAAAACAACATGAATTAAAAGTACTATTATTTAAATAAATTTCATTTTATCAACATAATTTTGAAAAAAAAATATCTAAACATAAATTACATTATAGTAAACTCATTTTTTTATTACTTTTGATTCAAACCTATGTTTGCATACTTCAATCCAAACATGTACTCAAATTCTATTCCATAATAATCATTAATTTAATTAGATTTTGTGTGAATATAATTTAATTTGGCCCTTTTTTATATTTGTTCAGATTGAACTTGTATTTGACAACTGTTGTGTTGGATCTGGACAGGCGTCTTTGGGAATTAAAGCTGGAAATGGAATTGGCATTGCTACAGAGAATAAACTGCCATCTACATTCGTTGATGAAACACCAAAGGGATATATATAGTAGTAAACAGCTAAGTATTGCTAATTCCTATATAGTTGTATATTGTTAATCTTCGTTGTTTTTAGATATAAATAGATCATGGTTGGCTGCTTTAGGATTTGAATAGATAATTTAGCTTTCCTTTTTTTTTTTTTTTGAGTAGTTGTTTTCTTTTTTCTATAAAATGCTTGAAACTGCATAATCTTTTATTGAACTATAACTACTGTAATATTACCCGATTTTTATGGTTGATGTTTGGCATGTGCAGTAGCTACTTCTGATTGCATACAAAATGAATCTTAGGATTCATCTACAGTCATATTTGTGATTTGGATAAAGTAGTAAAAGGAAAAGAGTTTTCTCTAATTGGTTATATCACAATTGTTTTGAGCTTTATTTTCCAACTTCCTTTACTTGTTTTTGTCTTCAAGTGCCATTTATAGTTAGTTTTGTCATTAATTTTTGTGGTGAGCTTAAACTTGGTAATTGCGAAATACACCTCCCTTATTAATTTGCTAAATGTGAATGTACATTCCTTATGTATTTTTTTGGTTTCCCCCCTCAGAATTACCTTTTTTAAAAAACTAAATTCTAGAAAGTGTTAAAAGAAAGGTAAGACTACTTTATTACTAAATGTAATTTTTATTCCTAATGATTACTCTTTTTTCCATAAAAGTTGACTTATTTATTGAACTATTAACAAAACGAGGTACACTTATTGTACTTATTGGTTGAAAATTTATCTTTTGATAAATAATCATATCTTAGATCATTTAATGTTATGGGTAGTTTTGGAATACAATTAAACTTTATGATAAATTAACTAATTTAACTACTTTTATTGGTTTTTATTAAGAGTTTAATATTTATGCAATAACGATGTAAAATGGGTTTAAGATGTCATCTAATCACAAATCATGATTTGAATTATTTTAAAGTAATTATTTTAAAACAAAATAAATTTACCATACATGGTGAGTTATGATTGGATGACGGTGTAAAAAAATTATAATGTTAGTGCATAATATATATATATATATATATATATGTATATATATTATGAAAAATGTTAATATCTACCCTAGTTGGAGTGCTTTAGCATTCAACCAAAAAATATTTGGACTGTAAAATTATTGGTGGTTTTGTTTTCCAAAATTTAATTTAAGGATATTATCATATTTTTATCATTTATTTTAAAAAAAAAAAAAACTCTTTGCTATCCTCTTTCTACGATTATCCCCTATATATGGAATATTTTTTATTTTTTAAGTAATAGGATAAAGTATGATAGTATTCTTAAATTAAATTTTGAAAAAAATCATATATTCAATGATTTTTTAGTCCAAATTTTTTTGTGTTAAATAAATGCACACCAATTAGAAT
>PYAF01005253.1:712179-728911 GCA_007407185.1 Glycine tomentella | reverse complement strand
ATATAGTTACTAAGGATAAAACTATGATCACAAACAATAATATCTCAAATGTAAAAACTTTAACGTTACAGATTTGAGATCGAAATAAAGACTAATTTAGAAATAAAAATATAGTCACCAAAAAGAATAATTACATTTATTAATAGTTATTATCACATTGAATTTAATTACTTTAACTATATTTGTTATGATAAAGTGATTTTTAAAGGGAGTTTGAACTTAAAAAAGTTATCATTATTTAAGAAAAAATTATTTGAGTTAACAAGTAGTCTATCATGTTAAATATTACACTCTGGTTTTATTAAAGAGTTGAATTCCAAAAGAAATAGATTAGATTAGGTTTTATAATATTTTTTTTAAATGAAAACATAGAAAAAAAAATATAATAAGGGAATTGTTTTGTTCTCGACCCAAGGTGAAGATAATCACGAAGGAAGGTTTTAGTATGACAATGATGAGATTTTCAGTAGTGATTACATGCAAGGACTCTAGTTTGCACCAAAGTTAATAAGAGCATGGGGAGAGTGTAAAAATGAATTTTGAATTCATATTTGGTGGACTAATCCACCTTACACGGGGTAATTTTTGTAAGAACAAATACTAACATGTTTCAATGTACGTAGCTTATGTGACATTATATTACAAATACGTAGAACATGTGACAACGTATAAGTTGGCAAGTTGACCTATGAAGGTCGACTTTGCATGGTTGGTGTTGATCCTTATGCAGGTGGCTTTATGAATAGCCTAAAAATGCAAAATCAAGCAGGTTCTTAATTGACAAGAAGGTTGCATAAGTAATATCAACATTGTGCCCTTACAAGGTTGCCAACGAATGATGAAAGATGATAAGTCAAAAGCTAATAGCACAAAAATAGAAATTGAATTGTGTTTTAGAAAATTTTGCCAAAGACAGTTTTTATAACCAAATAAACATTTAGAAGAGTTAAAACAAAAGGCAGTCGAAGTGTCTAAGATTTTGAAATGTTTGTTTGAGATATGAAATAATGATTTTGTATGAGTTTTAAGAAAATGTATCTTTTTGGTACGAATACTTTGTGTAAGATAATTTTATTTAAGTTTAGTATGATTTTATTAGGAGGAAAAAATCTCCTTTTAAATATTTAATGTAATTATATATTTAAAATTTGAAGGGATATAACTGATAAAATTAAAATAATTATATGTCGGTTGATTTAACAAAATTGCTCATGAAACTGTACATCTTGTTACATAAAAAATTAAAAAATATAAAAAAATCCTAATAGTAAGTAGTAGTAGTAAATTATTAAATTAGTAATCTAATGCAAAAAAACATATATAAAGTATTGAAACTTACGTTATAATTATTTTGTGCTTATTATATTTTTATGTTATGTTATGATAATCTTCATATTAATATACATAAACTAGAATTAATCAAGAAAACATGTTATATTTGTCTACCCTAGTAAAATTATTGATTTACAATATGCTCTTTAATATATACTAATGATGATTAAAAAATATAAAACCCAATAAAATACTTTAGAACCTTAAAAATTTGTAACTAATTTTCAATATCATATTATCAATTTTAAGTTTTATTTATATAAAAAATACACACGTTGTTGATTTAATATCTTTATCTAAAACTAAAATCTTTTATTTCACTTTCAGTATAAAATGATTGAAAGACACAAACTTATCATAAAGAAATTCACCATCTTATATAGGGACTAGCAATTTAATATAAAAGTCATATGTCTTTTTCGCTTATAATTGTGTGGTGGCATTTCCCCAAATTTAACTATCAACGCTTACATGTATTTAAATGTAATTGTGTTGTACACGAGACATGAGTATATATACCATGTGAATGACATATATATCACATCAAATTTAATGTTGTTTTCAATTCATATATCAAATAAAATTAACATAATATTTTTATCTAAAGGATAATACATGCGGCATGATTTTAAAAGTGAATATGCAACATGAATATAGTAAAAAGTAAACTGATTAAATTAATTATTTATAAAAAATGCTATAAATAGTTGTGAAGTACTATAAAATTTGTTTTTTTAACATGAGATATTTTGAATTGAGTGAATTGAGAGATAGGTATTACTCTTTCAAAGTACTCAAATACATTTAATTTTTCACTATATTTTTCACACATAAATATAAGAATCAAACCGCTAACTACATACATGTATAAATGATACGATTACTTTTATCATATATATGTTGATCTACAAATGTATTGATTACTATACCAAAAGAAATAGAGTAAACTACTTTGTAAAGGGGCTAAATTGAGTCTAACCTAATAGCTCATAAATAAGGTTAAAATTGGTTCTTGAAATTCAAGATTAAAAAAATGAACAAATTGGGCCAATTTGGCCTAATTTCGTGGATTAGATCAGGTCCAATAAATGCTACATCAATATTAAGGTCTAATAAATTATCGTAAATAAAATATAATCTATAAAAAATTAGATTAACTTGACTGAATTCGCTTTCACACCTTGATCCAATAATTAGAATTGGGTAAGACAACTCATTTTGTCACCTTTAATAATACATTAATACTTCTAGTAGTTTCGTCAAATATCACTTGATATTCCTATGTTACATTACACTTAAATATAAAAAGACTAAAAAATCCATTATTTTTTTATCATATAATTTATACAAACAACTATTAAAGAGAATAGCTTTACCAATAATTACTTGATCTCTCCTCCATATAAAATATTTTTGTAAAAGGCTAAAACATACATTTTAGGAAAAAGTTCCAGAAGAAGTATTATATTTCTTGCTTTAAGAGGATAAATCCAAAAATGGAAACGTAAAAGAAGTGATGCAGCATTCACGCGTTCTATAGATTATAGCATAAGCCTTTGCTTTGTTTATAATGGAAGCAACAAGAAAATATTCGCGGGACTTGTAATTTTTTATGATTTGCATTGAAGTGTAAAGCTATTAGTACAAACAATGGACAACCTGTTCTAAAGGGACTACTACCACACAAATATATACGATCAGGAAATGCATGCCAATGCTCTCTATTAATTATTTTAATTAGATGTCTAACAATTATAGTTGTGAAAACCGGTTTAATTATTGACTTGGTTGAGGTAGTGGATCAATGAATTAGTAGTTCAATCGATAGATCAACAATTGGTCTGATTTGACCCGATATATATTAAAAATTAAAAATTATATATGTATCTATTATATAAGTATATAATTAATATTATTTGAGTAATAAAAGTTTATTTATACTTAAAATCCATATTTTAAAAAAATCAATTTTTTTTCAAAATAAATTTAATGTTTTAAAGACCTAGTCAGGTCATACTCATTAAACCGAGAGAGCTGATTGGGCCAACCCAGATTAATCCGAATCAACTACATAACCAATTTAAAAGTATAACTGATCCAATTATATCACCAAATTTTAATATGATCCATCAATCCAAACCGAACTTGATAATATTATCCACAAGAATGATCAAGCACCAGAGTAGTGTTTGGTGCTTTTACACTGGAACTATTAATCAATCTCTGGATATAGACACAAAATAATTTATTAAAATAGACATAGTTATTTCACATATTTTATTTTTTACATTTTTTGTTGATATAGACAAATAGAGATATTTTTAGTTATTTTATACAAAAGCAATATAAAATGGAAAGATAATATGTTAAACATATAGTTATTTTTATCACAGAAGCATTACAAAATTAAATATGGAAGAACTGTTAAACATATAATTCTATCAAATCATAACAAAATTCCCCGAAGCCCAGTAGCCCACCATAAGGAGAATCAAGACTTTAGCTTTCATATCTCATTTTATTTATCTGGACCCATTGACGACGTTGTAAAACGTTACCGTCTAACTACTTTATAATCATGATTTTTTTTATTCACAAATGTTAATTTTTAATTTTTATTTAAAGACAAATCTTATATCTCTCATAATCAAGAAAGATTATTACATATTCCCGTAATACCGTGCCTTATGTATTTATATATTTATTTTTATTTCTTTTCCCCTGCCTTATGAATTATAATTACATTTTGTCTAGTACATGAGAAAATGAAGAAAACTAAATAGAAATAACAGTCTAGGATCTTTCAAAACGTAATTCCTACACTGTCATCAAGGACAATATATCTGATTCCGGAGGAGTAGTCTCCATTCTCCAATATGGTTATATATATTCTCTACTTTAAAAAAATTACGTATTATCTAAAATCTCATATAAACTAAACCAACCTTAATGTATTAAGAATTATTTTATCTATAGTTGAATTTATAGCTTAGGATATATACTACGTGAATTAAGATTTGAATTTTTGCTAATAAAAAAATCCACTCTAACTGTATCCCAAAGAGGATTACCTTTGAAGGATGATACCTGTAAGAAAATTTTGTTTAAGAGCTTTGGTAATTGAATCTTTAATGTTTAAGATTTAAGATTTAAGATTAAGATTTGTGCAAATAATTGTTTCTTGATAATATTTTTAATTGAAGAAGCAAGAATATATTTTTTATCCATGCAAATCAAAAACAGTGTCGTAGTAGATTTATAATAATTCACTCACCCCTGACAACAAAAACGTATTTGAAAGGTAATTATTTAACAATAAAAAGATTTAGGGTAAATAGGCATTTTTGTTCTTGAATGTGTAAGGCACTGACAAATTTATCATTGAAAGATGAAAATTCAAATTTTTGTTCCTGAAGTGAAAAAAGTGTGACAAATCTATCTTTGAAAGATGAAAATTCAAATTTTTGTCCTTAAAAGTGAAAAAAGTGTGACAAATTTATCATTCCGTTAACTTTCGTCTGTTATCGTTAATATCGAGGACGAATTTCTCGGCGCATTACACATTCAGGCACAACTTTGTGAGCTCTCTACCCAAAATATAATTTATTCTTCATATTCTCTCTTTTTTAATAATTGTAAGCATAACATTACAATAAACACTTAAAAAATTAGAAAAACAAACATAATAATAAGCATAATATTGATTAGTAAGCATAATTTGTTTGTTATTCTTAAATTTCTATTATAACAACATTAGATAATGACAAAATCAAGTTGAGTCTCATTTTTTGTAAGGATTAATATAATCACTGTGTATTTTAATTTGTTTGAGCCTCATACTTTGGGTAAGTATTATCTCATATTTTTGCTTTGAAATTTCTAATGTGAAAGTACCTTATCAAAAATATGAGACCCATGCAAATAAAAATGCACAGCCATTAAATTAATTCTTACAAAAAAAATGAGACTTAACTTGATTTTGTCATTACCTAATGTTGTTAGAATAGAAATTTCAGAATAACGAACAAATTATGCTTATTATTATGTTTGTTTTAACTTATAATACTTACGCAAAATATGAGACTCAAATAAATTAAAATGCACAATCATTACATTAATTCTTACAATAAAATGAAACCCAACTTGATTTTGTCATTACCTAATGTTGTTATAATAGAAATTTCATAACAATAAATAAATTATACTTATTAATTAATATTATGCTTATTATTATGTTTGTCTTAAATTATGCTTGTTTTCCTAATTTTTAATTGTTTACTGCAGTGTTATTATGCTTGCAATGATTAAAAAAGAAAGAATATGAAGATTAAATTATATTTTGGGTAAAAAACGGACAAATTTGTCCCTGAATGTGTAATGCGTTGACAAATTCGTCCCTGATATTAACGGTAACAGACAAAAGTTAATGGATGGATAGATTTGTCATATTTTTTTCACTTTCAGAGATAAAAATTTGAATTTCTATTTTTCAGATACAGATTAGTCAGCGTCTTACATATTCAGGAACAAAAATAACTATTTACCTAAAGATTTAAATCAAACTTGACGTTAATCAACACATCAGACTACATGATAAAACTAAACAAATTGAGAAAATAATAAGAAAATCGACAAGCTACAGGTCTACAACTTTGATGGTTCAATTTATATAAATTTGTAGAGTTTTTGAATTTTTATTATTTCATTTTCTTCATAGTTTTAACATGAGCACAAATAGTAACAAACTCACAAAATAGAACTAGGACAAAGCTTTATACATTTTTTGAAAAAAAATAAAGTGACGGACTCAATCCCTGACCCAAAAGAAAACAAGGCCGAAAGCAAGACAGGCTCAACATCCCTCATTCTCTTTAAACAATAAAAAAAATTAAAGAGTAGTATGATTCTGACAATTTATTTTCGCAGCACTTTCTAAGAGGATAATACAGAGTTGAAATGAACCATGAAAATTGAAAAGTGTTGTGAAAAGATGTTTAGAAAATATAATTAATAGATTAATAAGGGATTAGAACATAAAAAAAAAAAGTAAGAACAAAGGCATTTTCTTTTCATTTACGTAAGAACAGAGGCCCACGGACTAGGATCACCTGCAGTTCAATAAAAAAAACTGCACGGTTCTGCAGCTGCATCCAACAAATACTTGTGATATTAAATATGTTTTATAAGTTATATAATTATATAAAAGAACAATTTTTTATGACCTAGATTTTGTGCACTTGTTACACAACCGTAGATTTTTTTTGGTTCACCACTCCAATTTGTCAAGAAAAATAAACTCTCTCTATTTCGAAGTTAAAGATTGAATTCAAATAATATTTAAACAATTCAATCTTAATTTTATCACATTAGTTATTTGTATCCAATCACTTAATTATACAATCATAGTAATTTACCACAACAAAAAATTTACAACTGTAAAAAATCATGATCCATAAACAATGGTGTAAAGATAGAAGATTAACAGTACTAGAAGAGGGATCAGGACCAGACCAGGTGGTCACTCCCCACTCCCCACTCCCCACTATTAGAAAAATATATATTTTTTTGTCTTCTTAAAATAAATAAATATTTTATTTATTTTATTCATTTTTCCATACATTTTTTATATTTAGCATATTTATATTATACATTAATTTTTTAAAACATATATTATGCATGTAGAAATTTAATTTTTTCGCTAAAGTATTTTTTTTTTCTTGGCCTCGTGAATCTAAAATTCTGGATTCTCCCAAGAAGATTGAGTCATGGAAGGTAGCAAATAGCATGTGAATAGGAATAATTCCAAGTCTACCCAACACGACAAATTGAGAAAGTATGCTTATTCTTGCAAATCAGGGAGGTTCTAGAAGCTAAGTCACACACACTTTCAGAGAGGGTAACGAGCTCGCTGAGATTCTTCATTCTTTGACTAAGTTTGGGTTAGATAGGGAAGATTATTGTAGGATTTTCAACTTTGCCACTTAATTTGCTACTTTTATTTCCATTGCCTTATATCATCTTCAATGTAAATGGTTACATAAGTTGTTTAATTTTAATTAATATTATTTAAGTTTTTTTCCCACAAAATATATGATATGGAGTTGTTTATAAGTATTATTATTTATATAAGTAATCATTGTTTAACAATATTATATTATAAATAATATATTTTTAAATATAATAAGATGCATAAAATTAATTTAAACATTTATTTTAGTAATTTTAATATTGGAGTAAATTTTTGTTTAAAATATTTATATCTATATAAAATTATAAGGCTTATAAAATTATAATAAATAACTTATATAAACACTTATGATGCTCCTGTGGACAGATAAGTGTATTTTCCTCATGAATTTTACTATTTTAGCCCTATATATGTGTCGTAATAATTCCATTAATTCACCACAGAAAAGTGAGAAGTATGCTAACACGATGCAATGCTTTTTTAATAACCTCCACTCCTCCAGTTTTCTTTTTGTAGATATTAGGAACAAAAGAGAGTTGGTTTCCACCTCAACAGACTATGTTATTTTGCTAAGTTATGGGATTAATGAATAGATGACATGCTGAGATTAATTTGGGCAATGATGCTTGTTTCATCAAACCCACCTCTTAAACCCCTCAAAGAGGTTCGGAATGAGTGGGAAAAAAATGAAACAAAACTATTATGAAAAAGAAAAAGAAAAAGAAATTAATGGTATAATGAAAAAGAAGATAAATAAATCGTGCAATAAATAATTTAAAATTATACTAATTAAAAGTATTTTTTACTAAAATATCAATCAAATTGGCATCAATATCCTTCTAAATTGGTAGTAAATATTTGGATGATACAAAATCACATTAAAATATTAGCGTAATTTAAAATAAATATTTACATATTTTGTTTTATATTAAAAAAATAATTTTGAGTTGAAACAAATTTAAATATGCATGTGGATACCACCATAGTCATGCTAGATCCCATAAAGTCACATAAAAACGTGTATTTTTTAAAAGCAACAATAGTTGCTTCAAGGTTCCTGTGATTTTAAACATGAATTTAATTTGACTCATCTATTCTGATTCCAAATATGTTATAACTTATAAGTAATTGTTGCATTAAATAAATAATTTATAGTAAGTTACTAATAATTTACTTTTAAAAAAATCATTTAAATATAAATTACATTATTTTAAAATTAATTCTATTCAAAATCAATTTTACAACACTCACCTAATCACACACATGCAAAGCATTGCTGAAGCAAGATGCGAGCCTGTTCAATTTTAAAGACCCCTGGAAGTGGCCTTTCCATCGACTCTCAAGAGAGGCATGGCGTGAAAGAGTTTGGAGCACGTGAAATTAAATAAAAGTAAAAGTTCTTTCCGAAACATCGAATAAAACAGATAAGATAATACCGATCTCTTATAAATATGAAAATTTAGTTGATGATTACAATATTAATTTGTTTATCGGGAAGTATATCATAATATCTTTACCTTATTTCAGATCAATATGAAATATTCTAGGCAATATTGTTGGATTTATTCCTTACTTATATAACTCTGATTCTAATTGGTAGTTCATTATCTCTATAATATAAATAGGGTTATTAGGTGAAAATGTGAAATTGTCCTTATGGATACAATTTGATTGATTTGAATATCAACAAAAAGATTGTAGCTAATTCTTGATAACATGTTATAAACACAATTAAGTATCTGTCGGCGTAGCAATCATAACAGAGGTGATGATACATGCAACGATTCCAACGCTCAAATTAGAAATAGTTTGAGGTGAGAGTGAGAAAATGAATGGGTTATCCTTATCTAAGGGGGAAGTCCTTTATGTATAGATATCTTTGAGGAAAAGTTCGTTTAGTAGGGTTCACATGACTAGTATTTTCTTGGATTTTATGTCAACTCTATGCCGATATTCCCAACTTAGGTATAATGTTAATTTTATCTGGGTTTGGAGTAAGAAAAATATACTTTTATAACAAAATATACAACTAATAGACAAAAGAAATAAAAGAAAAAAGAATTTAAATTTAATAAATGATAGGATTGAGAAGAGACACGTATAATATGGTGTTTTATAAACTGTTTTACAATTTGTTGTATGTGTATCATATTTCATGTTCATATATAAAAAACTCAATTATCTAATTCATTAAGATTAAAAAAAATTAATTTAGTTAATATTCTTATCATTAATATTTTTCTCTTTTAATGATTTATCAATACATTTTTTCTTTTCTTTTAATCAGAAATATTTTTAATATAAAAATAATTCATGTAAAAAATATTATAAATTAAGTCTTATAAAAATGAACAATCATATATTATTTTAAATTTTTGAGTCTTATAGATAAGGACGAAAAAAATATCTCTTATAATAATAATAAAAATTACTCGTATAAAATATTGAAGATATAAGATGAATTAAATGATTAAAAAAAATAAATTTATTTCATTTTATTAATAAAACTATCATTTTAACAAAAAATTAACATTTGTTTAAAAAACCCTATAACAATTACCCGAAGTCAATGTTACTTAGTCATGCGCAATACTGACTTAAGGTGCTAGGCCGGATATTTCCCCATAACAGTAAATATGTTCATTATCAATAACGATAGTTATTGTTTAAAAAATTTTGAAATATGAATACAAAATTAAATTACTAGTCGTATAAAGATTTCTTTATGTAAATAATGTTAAAATTTAATAACATTCTAAGATGAAAAATATATACATATTCCATAGTTAAAATTAAATATACATGATAAAAATCGTACAAAGCAGTAGATGAGCCAAATTAAGGCACTGTAGCACACTGCACACTGCACACTGCACACTGCACACAGTACTGTATTTATGAAGCAGCTCCCTCTTTCTCAAAACCGAAATCAGGAATACTGACCCAACTGTCACGTTTTAAAAAAAAATATCCCATAATGTTACATTTATAATAATATTTATCAAAATGTCACGTGGCATAATTTGTTGATTTTACAAGCGAAGTTGATAGACTGATGTGAAGTTGTTCTATTGAGACACTTAATTTGTTAGCGAATTACGTGGTCTGGACAGACGGATTTTGGGCAGGATACATGTCGAAGAGGGAGTAGTTCACTTGGTAGGCTATCGAATTACGTGGGTTTTGACAAAGCATGACATGTGGCAAACTTGAGGCGTAATGTGTATAAATTTCGAACGACCATAATTTTTGACTGAAATGTTCGATGGAGGCGTAAGATATATCAAAACGCTCGAAATTCAGTCTTCTAGCCCTGGGCAAATTCCTGGATCAAATATTTTTTTTCAAAAAATGTCTCTAAATGTCTGAAAATTAGGATTCAATCATCTAAAAATTTCTAAATTGTCTATTTTTTAATTTTTTAATTACCTCTCTTAATTATGATCGTTTTGATATAAAGTACGTCTCCATCGAATATTCTTAATAAAAAAATATCACTATTTAAAGTTTGTATGCACGATCAATTTTACAAGTGAGAGAGATTTATATAGTGATTGACCAGCTGTACCTAATTTGTTGGGCGCGCCAGCGCATCACTTATTTCGCTGCTGTTCCTTGTGAAATTTGCCACCTCTGACCCCTCTCCCCGTCCAATAGAAGCACGTCAGCCATGTGTCTAGGGAAATAGATATTTTGAAAAATTATTTATTGAGCGTGGCATTTTGGACAATTTTTTTTTTTTTTAAATTGTGGCACGTTGGCCACTATTCCCCTAAATCAGATATCCTCACAGCTACACGCTACACGCTAGTGAAGTACTGATATTTCAGCAGGAGCTCTTGACCAAAGGAACTGGTAAGCTGAGAAAAATAATATTCGCCCGTGAAAAATTATAAATTATTGAATTAAAGATTAATTTTGTTTGTAGTATTTAATTGTTATTGATTTAAGAAATTTTTTTATATAATAAAATTAAATATAAATTCTTTCATTAGGTAAATCATCCTCATCTATATAAATACATTAAAATTTTATACTATTATATTAATCTTTTGGATTGTGAATTGCGTAATCCTTTGGTTGTGAAGAATAATTATACTATATATACGTAGAAATTCTTTTCGTTAGCTATAAAAAAAAGTTTTATTTTCTTGTTCGGTTTTTTCTAGTTTATTCATCTATATAAAAGAGAATAAATCAGCTGATGATATATTGATGTGACACATGTCGATATCAGATGTGATATATGAAATGTTTGTAATTTAATATTTTTTAAATGTGATTTAGGTACTAAAAGTGAAAGATTTGAAAATTATAGGGATGAATCAAATTTTTTAGGGATATAAAATGAAAAAATATTAAAATATAATAACATAAAACTTATTTAAATCTATTTTTAAAGTGGAAAATAATGCTTAAACATTTAATATGTTATTAGACACTTAATAAAAGAGAAAAATATAAATATTATAAATTATATAACGTGATAAAAAGAGACAGATAAAAATGAATTGTGCGTATTAATTAGATATTAAAAAAACATGATGAAGGATATTATAATTATTTTATTGTTGAAGGTCGTTCTTTGAATTTGAAACTACTCAAATCTTATTTGATATTAAGCATAATGAAGGATATATTGAATGAATTTGTCATTTTATTTATTAATAATGAATTGTTATAAATACTTAACCGTAAAATTTTGTTCGATAATTTTGTAGTTGATAAAAATAAAATAAAAATGTTAAGTTGTATTAAATTAAGCATTGAATATAAGTTTTGCTTAAGACTTTAAATTTCTAGACACGGTCAGACACATAATTCACGAGACAATACTATTCATATTAATAACGGTAGATGTTAAATCACTTTAAATTTGAATGTAATTATCATGTACTATTACACGAGACTTTGACTCCACTTTACTCTATGGACTAAGGAGTTAACTGATCATGCATAGCAAATTAGGGATTAATAATTTTGAATCACTTTAACTCATCATGCATAACTCATCACTTTCACGTAAATTTCTGTAATTTTAAAAATTGAGGAGTCAAAGTTGTGGATTTAAAAATATGAGGATACGAATTGTCAAATTGCAGATTATAAACTAAATTGCAATTTGTTCAAATTATTTTTTTTAAAAAAAACAGAAAACAAACAAGCTATTCAGTACTAATATTAGTTTGTAAAAGCTTTTAGGGTTTTCGGTCCAGCTATTCAATACTATTGAATTATGTAGATGATGGACCAAAACTCCTTTTGGTAGTATAGATTCTTTTCTTGTAGCTTGATCTCTCTATCTGTCCTTGAATTGAATGCAATAGAAGTCTCTGCTGGCATGCTATTTTGATAGATTATTATTATTTTTATACATTTTTTTTATAATATCATATACATTTTAATAATATGTTATAAAATTAAAATTTACGTTTTAGTGTTCACATTTTTTATTTTACTTTTATAAGACAGTTTTGTAAAATTGTATGATAAAATATAATTATCTCCTTTTTACACATTCATAATTAAATTATAATTTTCATTTTTATGAACCATGGGTTTGTTTGATATAGACAAAATAAATGTAAAGAAAAAAATTGAGATGAAAATTTTAAATTAAAATAGAATTTTTAAAAATATGAGTCTTTTATTATTTTATTGTTTATTTTTTTTCTACTTTCTTTCTCTTCAAACAAAAGCATTCTAAATGATCACCAATTTTACATATTTAAAGATAAAAACAGTAATTTTTCCAATTAAAATCACGTTTTAATATTCAGTTTTTATTTAAAAAACATTTTCCTTTCGATATAGACGCTAGACGACTAAACAGGACCATATTGTATTTACAACGAATGCGACACGACGTCGTGTCAGTTCTCCTGCTGCATGGTCAAGTACGACAGTGGTCCCAGCATTTCAAAGTAGCCACGGACCATGGTCCCGGCATTTCAAACTTATCTATTTATTTATACGCCGAAACAATTGTTTAGGCGGAAAAGAATTTAAATAATACAATTTTAATAAAAAAATTATTAATTTGTGATTGTTTGTAAACTACTTATTAATCTGGAGTAGTGAGTTACGTTTAAAATTGGACATCATCAGTCACTTCCAGATTCAGACGTGATCGGGAGGAGTCAAGCTCAATTTTGGGTGCATTCCACTACATGGTGACACGTGTCATGTACAGATGGAGTGATGCGTATATAAACTTCGGACGGTCATAACTTTTGACTGAAATATCAGATTTAGGCGTAGTTTATGTCAAAACGCTCGAAATTGAGAGGAGAAGCCCTAAGCAAATTCTCGAATGGGATCTGGTTAAAAAGAATTTCTAAAAAATGCTTCTAAGTGTCTCAAAATTATGATTTAATCTTTGAACATTTAAAAATTTTATTATTTTCTACTTTTTTAATTATTTAGTCAGTTAATTGCATGCTACTTTTTATTTTTTTAATTACCTCTCTTAATTTTGAGCGTTTTGACATATCGTACACATCGATCGGACATTTCTATCAAAAGTTAGACCATTTGAAATATATATTGAACGTTATTTTTTAATGTTATTTTCTATCAAAAATTTTAATAAAAATAAAATAGCATGTTCCTATTATTTACACATTTCATGTGTGCACATTTCTTGATTCTATTTTTAGTTTTCTAATGAATTTTTGTTTAATTCAAAGTGATTTTATTATGTGCTTCATTATTTTCGTTAAATATTTAATTCAAAGCAATTTTAATTTTTTTACTGCTTGATTTATGCTTTTAAAATATTATACATGCTAAACGTACAAAATTAAAGTTCAATTACAATAAGGCTCCTAGAACATGCTAACTAGCAACAGGTTGATGCTGCCTCTTGAATCTTGATGGCCTTTCCATCAATAGTCCAGAGTCTAGAACTCCAATGTCTTTAGTTGGAGGATACGTTAGAGAAAAATGACTTAAATATAGTAATTAATCATGTGTTTCTTATGCGTAAACAATAATATAAGTTTTGACGAATTTTACTTACATATATAAATTGTAAAGAGTAATTAGCACCTCTCAAACAAGAATTACACACATGAAATGTGTAAATAATAGGAACATGCTATTTTATTTTTATGAACATTTTTTGATAGAAAATAACATTAAAAAATAACGTTCAATATATCTTTCAAATGGTCTAACTTTTGATAAAAATGTCCGATCGAAGTGTATGATATGTCAAAACGCTAAAAATTAAGAGAGGTAATTAAAAAAATAAAAATATCATGCAATTAATTGACTAAATAATTAAAAAAGTAGAAAACAAGAAAGTTTTTAGATGTTCGAAGATTAAATCATAATTTTGAGGTACTTAGAAGCATTTTTTGGAAAATTTTTGACCAAATCTCCTTCGAGAATTTGCCCAGGGATTCTCCTCTCAATTTCGAGTGTTTTGACAATAACTACGCCTCAATCGGATATTCCAGTCAAAAGTTATGACCGTCCGAAGTTTATATACGCATCGCTCTATCTGTGCGTGACACGTGTCACCCTGTGGTGGAACGCGCCCAAAATTGGGCGTGACCCCCCTTAGTCACGCCTGAATCTGAGCGTGACTGGTCATGCCCAATTTTGGGTGTGACCCACTGCCCCAGATTGGTAATTAGTTTGCAAACAGCCCCAAATTGGTAATTTTTTTATTAAAATTGTATTATTTGGGTTCTTTTGCTGGACAAATTTTATTCCCTAAATTATCAAATAAATTTTAAATAAATGTTTTAAAAAAATAAGCCTTAGAATATTTAGAATTTCTGAATTCAAAGTTATAAATTATTTTATAATTATTGTTTTTTATACTTAAGTCGAAATTTTTTTTATGACTTTTAAATTTTTTTAAAATATATTTTTGAAGTTGTAAATAATTTTATTTAAATTAATTGTTTTATTTAATATTTTTATATTTTTTCTAATTATAATACATTCCAACCAACTCTATTTCAAAATTATACATATAATCTTTTCATTTTATTACTACTTCATTTATAGAAAATATATTAAATAAAATAATATAAATAATTAGAAAATATTAAATAAAAAGTATAAAAAAATATAAAATAAAATAATATAAAAATATAAAAAATATTAAATAAAACTAAAAATAACATATAAAGTCGTATATTTTTATTTAAATTAATATTTATGTATATTATTTTATTTAATATATTTTCTATAAATGGAACACTAATAAAATAAAGTTGTAATTAAATGTACTACTTCAAAATGAAACTCATTAAAATGTACTTTAATTATATAAAAAAATTAATATTAAAAAAATATACAAAAAATATTAAATAAAACAATCGTTTCATTTATCTATATAGAATTTTATTTTTTGTTGTTGGTCCTCCTTGTTATTTTAGTCTGGGTTCGTCCGTGTCTATAAGAAAATTTTATATTTTTATTTTTTAGATGTCTATTGATTGGATCAATGGCTTTAAATTTCTTACTTCTAAAACATATTCATGTCCACCTTCTTTCTCTCCCAACCCCAAAACTCTTTGTAGCATTCTTCTTACAAAAACTCAAATCATCGAAAATGGGTGGAGAGTCACAAGATTGTTTCAGGGGAAAAAGAAACAATGGTGATAATAATTATGGTGAATGCTTTTCGTCTAACAATGGTTCATTTGAAGATAGGTTGATTGAGGACATGAGGATGAAGATTGATGGCTTGCAAAAGGACTTCAAGACCATTAAATATTGTGTTTTTTTTTTTTTTGTTATTGGATTTTTACTTGTATGTGGATTGTTTAGGGTTTGAGAATGGTTTGATGTTGCAAGTGTGATAATAATTTGTATGTCGAAAAATGACTTATTTATTTGTTAGTAAGTTATAACTTTCAAAGACTACAATGACATTAACTTATTTTTATTGAGAGAATTATTTATCAATAGCTTTTAAACATTGAGACAACCAATTTGGATTTGTTTCTAGGAAAACAACCTTAAGAAGTTGAATTACACTTTCAGGATTAATATGTTAGAATTTTTTCACTTTTAGGGACTCAAATGTAAATAAATTACACTTTCAAAGATCAAATTAAATATTTATTCTTATTTCTCAATCTAAATTACTATCACACGAATTTCAAGACAAATTGAATAGAACAACACAAAAGAAAAAGTCTCAAAATTATTACGTTTAGCCTCACCAATGATAACCCAATCATTCTCTAAGTCTCAAGTGTATATTGTACGAGACCTCGACCCACGTGCCACAAATTTTAAAAATATTTACCTAAATGCCACGTGGGGGAAAGTATTTGCCAGAATGCCACGCGGCGTAGTTCGCTACGCCCCCCAGCGAACTACGCATGCTGATGTGGCGCGATCTGGGTGGCTGCATAATTCGCTACCCAATCCAGCGAACTACGTGGCTGCCCCACGGGCAGTCTA
>PYAF01005253.1:665557-709851 GCA_007407185.1 Glycine tomentella | reverse complement strand
TTTTTTTTTTTTTTTTTTTTGTTCTGATCAACTTTTAGGGTTGCATTTTGATATTTTTATATGTGGGAAAAACAAAGCTTATGTTTATAAACAACATGGATGATTTAAGTAGTGTATATCTTTGCTTGTCTTTAAATAACATTTTGAATTATTGAATTTTGTGTATGAAAAAAACTTTTGCTAAAAGAGATAGCAGCACCATTATATGAATATTCTTAAAAAATATATGTAATCTAAAAAAAAAAAAAAAACTAAATCCAATAAGAGTCTATGTTTCTTTGTTTTTATCTTTTAATTTTAGAAGTGAAATTAATTAATGTTTAAGTAATTGTTTCTTTTATGCGTTGGCTGCTTCTTTTGATTTCATTTTTTTTCTGTTTTCAATTTCTCTTCCTTCATCTCATAACGAGGCATATGCTTATAACTATATTCGAAATCCATATTCCAGCTCAAACTTCAATTTGTTCATTAGCTTAAGGGCTTGTTTGGTTTACTCCAAAAGTTAAGTTCTCTCTCGTGGTGTCTAAATGAAACATTTTTGTTTTTAATAATTTGAGGCCATTTTAGTCAAGCTAGAATTATGAAGTTAACCTTCATTATCTTTTCCCAAAATCTTGCACGTACGTATCAGTGAATCTAGTTTTAATTTTGAGGTGTGTGTGAGTGAAAGGATAGTGTGATAGAATGAAAAAATAAATTATACGAAAAAAAGAGAGAAAATAATAAATATAATAAATGATATGAAAAATGAAGAAAGAAAGAAAGAAGAAAAAAATAAATAAAAGTGAGATGGAATATTGGAGTGGAAGGTGGATATATAATATAATATCCAATCAATTTATCAAGTGAAAATAATAATACATGATCTATTGGTCGATCATGCGTGAATGTTTAAAAGTAAGAAATGACACTTAAATACATTATCATTATGTTTGTCCTCGTGTAAACAATATTTAGAAATTCTATACCTTCTATTGTTGTTTTTTAATAAGCAGAGTTTCTACCTTCTAAACTGTTCTTTATGGGTTTTTTTTCTTCCTCAGCTTGGATTTCTACGACATGTCTTAAATGTTCAAAAGAAGAGGCACCCTGGTCTTAATGAACTGTACCATCATATGAGTTTACTACCATGCATATAGCAGGAAGCTTAGACGAAGTCCTCTAAGAAAAAGTTGAATACATTTTGCGGAATCTTGAAGAGGAAAAAGTTTATGTGATTCAATGAAAGATTGCGAATTGCGAGGAAGTGGAAGAAGAGAAGGAAGATGATGCAAGTTGCTGATTAACTATGACGTGAAAAACGTGTTGCAAATGAAGCTAGCTGGTGCCAAACGTGTCCTTGAAGATAAATACAATGAGATGGTCAACTTGATTGTTTTTCTAACGTTCTTTTAGATCAATGGGTGCTGAACTACACTAAGAAACTAGAGGACGCTCAGATGATCAAACAGACACTTGAATCAGAAGGCATTGAACGTGTTGTGGAAACTTTTTTTCAAAATCAGATAATGTAATTTTTCATTTTTTTATCCCAGAACGTCAATATTAGTGAGAATGTAAAAACCACAATCCACATTGAAAGTCTTGATTTAGAGAAGGGTTGAATAAAATAAAAACTCTATATTACATCAATCAAAAGTTTCTCTTTTTCTTTCTTATGAGTTACTATCTCCGGTCCTATAACTTGTTTCTTATATATATATATATATATATAAAAGACCAGAGGTAGTATCATACAACTTATTATGTGTATGACTCTCTCTACTTATTTTGTTTGTCCTATTTCTTTTCCTACCACCCAAATCTACTCAAAATGGAATTAATGCACGTTGATACTTTTCTATTTAAGAAACCAACACCAGCCTCTCACCGTTGCAGAGTTGGTTTTGTTTGTTTGTTGAAACAATGTACCTTTTTTCCTTTCAATTGTAGTCCACCTATGCTTATTACCTTTTAAATCATGTCGTGCATATTTATTGTGGGGAATAACCATTAATTAACTTACCTCACTGTGGAGTGGATGCAGTGAATGGAGAAAAGAGATAAAAAGAATTGATTTAAATATGTTTCCTATTCGCTATGTATATATACTCTAGGTAATAGAAGTTTTTCAATTTAAGGCATTGAACGTGTGTACTGTGGAACTTTTCCAAAGTCAGATAATATAATTTGCATTTCTTAGCTAGAATGACAATACTAAACTAGATTTATATATATCATTAACATTCAAAGTCTTGATAGAAAGAGGTGAATAAAAAATCTATATTACATCAATCAAGTCCTTTAGTGATCATAACAGTACTGGTTTGAACCAACTAATTAATTCCTTGGAAACTATCTGTCTTATTGTGGATAAGAAATTTGGTTCATCAGCAACACAAAGAGGAGAGATACCTTTTTTTTTTTTTTGAAGAGAAGAGAGGAGATACCTATATTGTTATTTTTATTTATTGATAGATAATCACATATGTTTTTTTCTTTTTAAAGTCCGTCACCTATGTTGTCAATGTTAAGGACAATGATATGGGAGGCAGTGAAGCAAATCGTAATGAAAAAAGCATGTCTAGAATCTCTCAAAACAAGAGTTAACGGGTTATGCTCTCTATGTTAATTACAAACAAGGAGTAAGGACAATCAAAATCTAATTGTAAGCATATATATATCCCTTCAGAAGAAAGAGTGAAAAGCCAGAAATTTGAGTTGCAACAACCCGTAGACTTAGATGGCCTTGTTTTGATACCAAGATAACAGGACCCAACACTCACAATAATAAAAAAAATGAGACTTTATAATACAACAGAAAGTGTAATTAACCTAGATAATCACAATTGATGAAAAGTCATATGATTATTAGATCTATTAATTAGCATATATATCTCAAGGATAAATTATAATTAATAGCAATATATATTATTAAAAAGATTAATATTTTTTCAGTATTAAAAAGTTTAGTATATAATCAATGATAACACGTATTAATTATCAGATTTTTAATTAGTATATTTTATTTTATTGGAAGTAGTATATATATTATTTATACTGGGACTAGTATATTTATTATTAATTAGAATATATTATTAATTATAATTATATCCGTCTGGGGGGGGGGCAATTTGTTGTTCATCTAAACAATATATATGTATAGAATTTTATATAAAATATTCATAATTATATATTATAAAGCATTCATTACATTAATAATATATCAAAATATATCTCTTGGATATTATAAAATTATTTATAATTAAACCTACATTAAAATTTTCGGCAATTTATTTCTTAAAATAAATATTTTCTTAACAAAAATAATATAACAAGTAATACTTTGACATATATATTGAGAATAAACAAGCAACGTGCCGTTGGTCCGAGTTAAATTAACTAATAACCGTTCAAGAATAATTTACTTCAATTGTTAGAAAGTCGGAGAAGAAAAATATGTCGTGGCAATCATCATTACCTTTAAAACAAATTTTGGCAAACATTCCGTTTCGGTGTAACTTCCCCAATATCTAATTTAATTTTGCAAAGTTAACACACTAATATGTTTAAACTCATACATTCAATGTCAGAAAAACATCACAAACAATGCCTAAAAGATAAAAACAATAAGTAAAAACAAATATAATATACTAAGAATTGTAATAGGAAGAAAGTATTATTGTTCATATATAACAAGTTAATATTATTAGTGTCTCCTAGAACTTAAAAGTTGTCAATTTCTTATAACAAGTTTTTTCTATTGACAAAGGATAATAAACAAATGTTAATTCTCAAATCAATTAAATTCAAATCAGTATAAATGGAAGACTAGTAAAATTATTTGATGCAATGTAATCATTTATATCCTTTAAAATAAAAATAACATATTATAAAAGGAAAGTATTACCAAAAAGAAAATAAATCATACTGGAGTATTTTTTCTAAAAGCATAAAAAAGAATGCAATTATCTCTATTTAAGACAAAAAATGTCCATTTTTAAAAAAAAAGAATATATTTATGTTAAAAATACTAAAATATTATTATCTACAAAATTGTATCTTATTAAATAAAAATATTATAATTCTATATCATAAAAAATTAATTAGAAAAAGTGAGGGGGGCAGGCCCCCAAACACTAACCTACGTCCCTCCAAAAGTAAGGGACGAAATTTTGCAATTGTTTTCTTGTCATTTTCTATTTGGCAAATTGCATTTGAGAAGCCCTATGTATCTGCTATTCACATAAGCATGGGATAGTAGGTAACATTTTATTTATTATTTTTTCTTTACCGGCCGCGGTTTAGCTGTTTTGTGGAAATTGTATAAGTGTGTATTTGGATATCCTTCATAATGATTCCAGCAGCAAAAATTGGGGTCCGTAATTGAAAAGTTAAAAGAATTGCTTTATTGTAAGCATGAAAAACAAATCAATTTGGTATGATCGCACCATGTATAGTGTATTCAAACATACGCCAAATATATAGCCTTGCATATGTTTTTGGTCTAATAAATTTGGATCATTTTTATATTTGATATTTCAAATTTAAATTTGTTTTTTTAGTTTCTCAATTTCAAAAAAAAAATATTTTTTGGTTCCTTTTCATAAACACACACTACACTGATGAAGCCCTAAAGCGAAGAAATAAAAAATCAAAGGGGAAAAGACTAGAAATGGATGAGACGATATAATCATAGCATGATTAATAAGTTAAATAACAATTCACTACAAATAAAGATTGTTTTGATAAAAAAAAAATACAGTGGTTTAATTCAAAAACCAAAAGAGAAAAACATTACTAGCAAAAATACTAATCACTTTGTGCATGTTTGAAAACAATTAAGACGATGTTTACCGTGGTCAAGTGATTCAAATGATTTATGGTGGACAATTAAAGATAACTTTTAGATTAATCAATAGTTCATTTTCTTATCATGGACTCTCTACATCATATCCTTGCTCCTTTTTTGTTTCCTCTCATTCTTCTTCTCTACTCCTCCCTCCACCATTTTTTATGCTATCCTCTGTTTCTCCTCCTCCTATTTTTTAAATTCCAATTATGCAAACACAATCGCCACCGTTTCCAACTATATCGCAGAGTGTTGTCTTTGGCCTCAACAAGTTCTACGGTACCAGCCTCCATCGCCGTTGGATCTACATCGACGTTAAGTGCAATTAAGGTCCAATAAAGTCCTAACTACAAAATTATAAAAATAAACATAAAAAACTCAGAGGCCCAAATTACACAAGATTAAAAGTTCTCAAATTATACAAAGTTCCTAATCTATGAAAGAAGCTGAAAGCCTCCTCCTTTGTTATTTATCTCACACACATGCACATTCACAAACACACAATGGGATCCACTTACTCCACTCTTTCATTACTATACCATCTAATGATACAAAAAGAAAAGATATATCTTATCTCATGTGACTTCTCTTTCTAATTATCACCATCACCATCATCATTATTCTAATCCTTGTCTTTGTCACACCACCATATTGTCAATAATGAATCCCAAATTTAAACGATTATAAACATAATTAAACCTAAATATAGATAATTATTACTGTTTTAAATTTAGCCCCCAACAACCATAATAATAATAGTGTAATAATGGACACCTGTTGGTAAAATACAAGTAATTTTCACTCAACCGCCACAGCAGACACACAGTGACACAGCGACCTAACAATAATGCGTGAGACGTTGGTTTCACGTGGGTTCCTATCGTGCCTGACGTGGCCATATCTTCGTAGCAAACTGCAATCTAATTTTTAAATAATATAATAAAGAATATAAAGAATTTTCTTCGCACAAAAACTAAACTCATTTAATAAACTTGCTATTACAGTCTTTGATAACATTAAGAGCCTATTTATATATGTAAATTTCTTTATAAATATTTTTAAAAGTAAAAAAATAAATAATTTTTTATAAATTAAAATAAATTTTTTATTAATTAATTTGTAAATATCATCTCATATTTTAAAAAAATTATATTAATAAATTTTTAAAAATTAATTAATAAAAAATTTATTTTTATTTATTAAAAAATTAATCTCATTTTTTTCATATTCTTTACTTCTAAAGATACCTTTAAAAAAAATTTATCCAAACAAATTCTAACTTAATGAATACGAATCATCCACTCCACTCTAATGACCTTCGGTTGCACAAAAGTTCCAGCGTCAGAAAAGTGAGAAATTCTAATATTCCTCTTTTTGCCCATTTTCCTTCACTAATATTCTCCTTTTTTGAATTTTTTTAAAACTCGTTTTGAATACTGGTCGGATTATTATTATTATTTAATCAAAAGGTTTTGCTTCTAGATCACGCTTTGTGCAGTTAGGGGGGTGTGCGTGCTTGGTTCTGCATCACCACCGTCACAGGAATAATAAGTAAGTAACTCACTAACTTTATTATTATTGGTTTGAGAGAGAAATTAGCAAAATGGAGGATGTGAGAGGGAGGGACACGTGGACGGAGGAGCTGGCGAGTTTGATAGAGGATTCGGGAGTGCTCTACGGTGGAGATCCTCCTCCGACGACGACGACAACGACGTCGTTTGAGGTGTACGCGCCGCATAGCGAGTCGGGGGAGAGCTTGAAGGAGCAGGCCTTGGGGTTCGTGATGGCGTGGTGCGAGATACTCATGGAGTTGGGGAGAGGCTTCAGGGACATTCTGCGACAGAACCTGATGAACGAGGATTCGTATGTGGTTAGGAAGTTCGGTGGACCTTGTTCCAAGGTTTCGAAGCGTCTCAGGTTTCTCAACGACTTTCTCCCCGAAGATCGCGATCCCCTCCAAGCTTGGTCCGTTGTGTTCTTCGTTTTCATTCTCGCACTCGCGGGTAAAAATGCTAAGCTCAAATTTATTAGAAATCATAGTAATTATGCAGGTTTTTTCACTCTTTATCATTTGACTCGATGATGATTCTGTAGTTTTTTTAATAATAAATTTCAGCTAATAATAGAAAGAGTGTTAGAATGAGTGTTAGTTATTATTACTATTATTATTATTTCATTGGTTATGAAAAACATAATTCGTTTCACTTTGTTTCGGTTATTTGTTAGTTCTTTACTGTTATTTATTTTGTTCCAAACATGGTATGGGCTATTGAGGAGACTAGACTAAAGTGTTCTTATGTGAAGTTTATCCAATCATGGCCTAAATGTATATATTATTATAAATGAAGGGACCTATAGATTCTCGGACCGTTTCTTTGTGATGTATTGATTTATTTTTCAAAAAACTGCATAGCTGTTGAGCTGTCATATGTTCTACGAAATTTTGGAGCAAGTTTTGTTATTGCTTACAAATGATCTTTTTCCTGATGGTATTAGCTTGGTATTGAGTTTTTTTTTTTTTTTTTTTGCAGCTATAAGTGTAGATCCCAGTCGTGAAGCAGTGGCTCCTGCAGTGAAGGTCCGTCATCATCCTCCTTGTGCTAGTCGCATGCTACTTCCAGATGGTAGATACATGGCCTATCATGAGCAAGGTGTTCCGGCCGACACAGCTAGATTTTCACTTGTGGCTCCACACTCCTTTCTTTCATCCAGACTAGCAGGTAAAATATAAGTTGGAAATTTTAACTATAAAAATTATTGGAAGAATTCTTTACAGAAGAAGAGATTTTTTCTTAAGAAAATCTTATTGGGTATTATCTTTATGAGGAGCACAACTAGAGGCTGGATTTTACCTTCAATCTAATTCTAATTTTTTCCCCCTTAATGGAAGGTTTACCTGGAGTCAAAGCATCATTGCTTGAAGAGTACGGCATTCGTTTGGTCACATATGATCTTCCTGGTTTTGGGGAGAGTGATCCTCATCCCAACAGAAATCTCAACTCATCAGCTATGGATGTGCTGCATTTAGTCATTGCTGTTAATGTTACTGATAAGTTCTGGTTACTGTGCCACTCTAGTGGATGCATTCATGCTTGGGCTTCTCTCAGATATATTCCCGAGAAAATTGCAGGTTGTACATCTTTTTAAAGCTTTCTGATTTCTAGATACCTTAAATTGCTCATAAAAATATATTCTTAGGGCTCACTCTGACACTAATAAGAATGCAATCAGACCTCTAATTGGTGATACCCCTGGCCAGTTGGCATAGTTATTGTATGTTGGGCGTATCTGGATGTAAAATATAATGTTCAATTATATTTCCAATTGGGCAGGGATGCCAATTATTTAAGTGTACCACAGAAACCTCCATTCATATGCTGTTGTTTAACAAGGGCCTGAACTGATTGAGGTTTTGTGATCGGAAAGAAGGGAAACCAATGGGCATATGTCTGGACTAGTCGACAGTCTAGTTATCATAGTTCCTTTCAATTCTTTTTCCTTCCAAATTCTTCACATTAAGCATTGCGGAAGACCCTGCAGACAAAGTCAGAGTTCTTAATTCTTACTATATGTACTAACAGATAGTTTGACTTTTGAGTTTAAAACAACTCAGGGTGGGCATAGTGATGATATCCATTTTTACATTTTAAAAAATGGCATATCACCTGATTTAAAACACAATAACTGACTTTTTTGAATGTCTAAAGAGAATACAGACGAACAATTATTTTTCCCAATGAAAGAAAAAATGAAAATGATAAATCTGAGGTGTTTCCTAGAGAATAGAGCACATAGTTTAGGCACAAACCTCTTGCAAGTTGCGACTTGGTTTAGAAGATGTGGTTATAGATTTGCACTTGTACCCAGCATAGAAAATATCAACTTTTGATGAAAACAGCTGTTTTGAATTCATACAGAGAAATTTGATTTGGTTCTCTATAAAACTACAAGTGGTAGTCCTATTAAGGCTTTCTAAGTTTCTAACCCTATTACCTACCATGCAGCTTGTAGACTGAGAGAGACTTATAATAAACTAATAATGTTAAACTTTTGGGGCACATACAAATCTAATGTCAATGAAGTTATTAATGTGTGACTCCATCTTATTCTAACAAGTTAATGGGAAAGAAATTGAAAAAAAAAATCAGTTGAGATCACACCAATAAAAGCAATTTTCTATTTGGTTACCTACCTTTTTTTGAAAATGTTTGCTCCCTTTCCTAGTATATCTATCCTCCAACCCTCAAACAAAGAAAAGGGATATGTTGCAGAATCTGATGTAACTTGTTATATTGTCCAAATTGCAGGTGCAGCAATGTTGGCTCCTATGATTAATCCATATGACACACACATGACTAAGGAGGAGACAAAGAGAACTTGGGAGAAGTGGCTGCCAAGGAGGAAAATGATGTATTCCTTGGCTCGTAGATTTCCAAAACTTCTCACTTTTTTCTATCGGAAAAGCTTCTTGCCTGAAAAGCATGACGAGATTGATAAACTGCTATCTTTCTCACTAGGAAAGAAGGTGAGTGCGTCATAAGTCATAACTTGAACTATGTAACAAGTATAATTACTTTTAAAGTATCTTGCATTGTTCATCAATATGAACTGGCTTATCTGTATTGCAATAGTATGGTTGGAGTGGGTTCGTATCTGCTTGAAACAAATAGAGTTAATTGTTGGCATTTGGTTCAAATTTGTGCAGTTAGTTGTCTGTCCATGCTAACATGTTAACTCGAAGCCCAATGCTTTGCCATCTGGATACCGAATCACACTGATTTCTATGTCAGATTTTCAATTGCCAATATATATGGTCAAGAAACTATGGAGCAATCCAATATATTCGTCTTTCTTGAAATTGCTTTTGCTAACATATTGAAGCTATAGAACATTATTTAATATTGTTGGCTTCAATCTTGTAGTATTATGGAAGAGAATGAGTAATTGTGCTCTTCTCATTCTTGTATATTGCTTGAAATAGCTTCATCTTGGCCACATCTGAGAAGATATTTTTTCATTGTTATGATTAAAATACCAGTCTGTGAGAAACTCAATTTCATCTCTTCCCTGCCTTGTTTGGTGAAATTGACATTTAACATAAATTAAAGCTCAATTTCAAATCTAAATACAAACCCAGCGGTAGGTAACAAAAATTCAATTCACTAGCAGCTTGCAAAATTGTTTCCGAGTAGAAGACATTTAGCTCTGCCGTGATTGTTAATATAATGTACTTCACATGTGCAGGATAAACTTGTGATTGAAGAACCAGAATTTGAGGAATTTTGGCAGAGGGATGTGGAGGAGTCAGTTCGTCAGGGAAACATACGCCCATTTATAGAAGAAGCTGTTCTGCAGGTATCAAATTGGGGTTTTGACCTTGAGGAACTTCATGTGCAAAAGAAGTGTCAAACAAGAAGCATACTTCTTTGGTTGAAATCCATGTACAGTCAGGCAGACTGTGAATTAGCAGGATTTCTTGGCCTTACTCATATATGGCAGGTTTGAACTTTTAACACATTGTTCCTTGGATTCTACACTTGTATTTTTGTATCATTATTTACAATATTTTATATGTTGTTATTCATGTGCAACTGACATTCTGCATAGTCTTGGAAGTTATAGGAATGTTTAAATATTGCTTAGATACATGCCCGTTGTTTTTAGATCAAAAAGTCGTAATAAACACCATCTTCCACGAAGGAGGACAATTAAACCTTCTTCATGTCAGAAAAATGGTAGCTAAGATTATTGCAGTAAACAACAGCTCCAAAAAAAGTTCAATCTTGACCTTCAACGACTCTTCTAAAATGATGCTTATCTATTTATCCAAAGAGGAAAAAAAAAGATGCTGATCGCATTGGATATCCGAATACATTTTTTGAAATTTCAAATTTGCAAGGCATCATGGAACAAACATTCATTGTCGTACTTCTATCTAGTTCAAAAGACTCTAGTGTAGACTTAGGTATAGACTAAATCAATAAAAAATTGACATCATCATTTCAAATATAAAATACATATTTGGCAGGAAGATTTAGACAATAATTTGATGTTAAATGCCGCTGTGTAAGTGTAAATCATACGTTTCTCTTTTCAAGGATTATTCATGTTTTAATCAAGATCAACTTGCTATAAGGTGCAAGTGTAAATCTTACGTTTCTCTTTTTAATACTTTTAACAGGGACTGGATGATAGGGTGGTCCCACCATCAGTGATGGAATATATAGAACGGGTTTTGCCGGAGGCTGTTATCCATAAGCTTCCAAACGAGGGCCACTTCTCCTATTTCTATTTCTGTGATCAATGCCATAGGCAGATTTTCGCCACTCTTTTTGGAACTCCTCAAGGTCCAGTTGAACGACAAGAAGAAACTGCAACTGCATTCGAGGAAGAAGATAAGGAAGAGGTTTCACAAGTACCTGCTTGACTGCTTCTAATGCAACATGACACGTTAATGCTCATAAGCACATCTTAGGTTGGATGTAAATACCACAGGCGACTCCACTGCTCGATGGAGCTTGAAAGAAAAGAGAATGGTCGATATAGTTCTCGGAATTTTAAACCGTTAAGAGCTTTCGGAGATATAGGTAAAGCACGAATGTCACACATTGTTTTTGCTTTCTTCTCCCTAGCAATTTGTAACTTAAACCCTGTCTAATTTGTTCTAGACAGTTTCACGTGCAATCATTTTTGAAAAACTTACATAGTTATTATAAGATTTTTAGTCATATTTTCAAAGATGTGGATCCTTAGTTGTATCCTACAAATAAGCTAAAGCCACTAAATTGGTAATCAATGCTCCTTCCTTGCCAAAGCATTTTGATCTCATCTCTTTGTTTCTTTCTTTCTATGCAGTTTGGCTAAGAAATAGGACTTCAATCAGGACTTGATTAGGTTTGGTCCATGGGCTATATTGTGTACGCAAACCTTACATTAGGGAGCACCATTGATGAATAAGTCTTTGTTTATATACGTAGTCAATTTGGGTTTGTTAAAAAAAATGGCTTTTGATAAAATTGTTTCGTACCGGGCCGTGTAATAGATAGTGTTTATAGTGCAAAAAGTACCGGATATTATCATACTTTAAGCTTTTCTTTTTTATTGTTTTAATTTTTTTTAAAATTTTAATCATAGGAGTACTTTTTATTTATAATGATTTATTTAGGAATTTTTGTTATATAATTTTATATGAATCTTTAAAAGTAAAAAATAGATTGAAAATAAGTTAATATTTTTTGTAATTAAAAATAATAGTTAATAAAAACAAAAACAAAAATATACATTTTTTCAAATTAAAAGGGTGAGAGATAGGTTGTCAAGGAGTATGAATTGATTAACCAAATGACTGAATATAAGACGTTAATATATTGAAATTATGATTGAATTGTTTGGGTAAATTCAATCCTTAATAAAAATAATTTTTTATCGAATTTTATTTACATCTCAATCTCAATCAAACTTTGGATTAGTCATAATTTTTTTTTCTGATAAATCGAAATGTGAAGTAAAAAAAGAAAAAAGGAGTATGAATTGCTGTAAGCTCATGCTTGAACAATGTGTGTGCGTGTGAATTGATTGCAATTAACAGAATATTTGGTGTCAATTGGTCTTGTGATTAAATGGTTACATTAGTTAATTTCATTTATGCACAAAGTTAAGCAATAGAACAAGTGAGAGAATTGTTTTCATGAGTGACAGTTCATACAATGGATGTTGAAGATCCAACGCAATGTAACAGTTCAAGACTAGTGAGAGTTCATACTATGTTTTAATCTTGATTATTTATGATAAGATATAACGGTTATTATTAATTTCTCTCCAAAAAAAAGGTCTCTCACTAGATACATCTCTGAATTTTTGAAGAAATAAATAATAACCATTATATCTTACATAAACAGTCAAAGATTAAAACACACCATCGTATGAACTCAAAACCAGACGGGAGACATCACCTAAAAAGGCAAGAAGTGGTAGTAAAATGTGCGAGTAAAAATCAATTTTATTGATAGCAATCTTAACTCAACTTCTATAGCACATGCCAAGTTACAATGGAGCTTTATCATCCTGATACAAGCATACCCATGTTCAATTTTCTCACTATGGGATTACAAGAATTAATTAGGCGATGACCAAAAAAATTAATAATTGACATCTAATGAGGACCACGGTCTAAACTGTCAAAATGATGGAAAGAAAGGCTTGAACAGGCTTCAAAATGCTGACCCACCACCTTTGGTCTTTCCAATTAACATATCTTTTGCTTCATTAATTTTGGATGCAAGGTAATGGCTGCCACCTGCATCTGGATGGTTTGCAACCATCACCCTCCTATGTGCTTCTTTAATCTTATCTGTTGGAGTGCGTTCCCTGAAACATGACAATTGGAAATCAGCAAGAGAAACACAAAATACATCTGCTAAAACTTTGTCAAGGGCAAGACTAGTAACAAAAATTCATATCAACCAATTGAAATTCCATTTGATGACACAGAAAGAAAATGTAGATTAAGGTAGACACAATTCAGCTCATAAAGCCTTTTAAGCCCTACTATGGACCAATTAGCAATCTGGCCTCTGAATGAAATGTTTGAAATTTTATTCTTGTATTGTTATGCAATTTATAATAAATGGGGTGTATATTCCCAAATTTAAACCCAGCATCTTTTTCATCCTTACTTCATTAGCACAGGAGGGAGCAACGATTCAAACCTATCTTGAATGTGGGAATATTTTACCAATCTAGAAGGAAGGATTTTTAATTTTCATAAGTCATGATTTTCATAATTTCCTAAGCAGAGAAAGTATACAATACAAGAAGACACCAATGCGGCAAAACTAAAATAATACACACACACAAGATACAATACTGCATGTGCATACACACTCGAACAAAATCAATCAATGCCAAATATTAAACAAGTACTAAGCAAATCAAATTTTTGACTAATTTCAGGACAAATAAACTTCCACCAAACAAATTATAATCAGTAATAGTACTCGTCAGTCATCACCAACTTATCACCATTTGACAACACAAAAAGCATTGAAGCTTAAAATCAGAAATCAGTATGATTGGACAGAACTACAGTCTAATCCAAACCTCAGGGCAAACTGGAAAGATGGAAAACAAAGTTTGAAGCCAATTCTCAACAACAACTGGAGAACTAAATCCACTTTTCTTTTCAATTGGACACAAAACTGTACAAAATACGCCCTCTACACAAGCTGCACTTTGCAAATCACAACTTACAATAGAGCCAGAGTAACTTCGAAATAGGATCACAAGATTCAGATCAAGCAAATTAAAGAGGAATGAGTAACAACATCAATTGAACAGGAATTGATAGTAAGTTCTGATTCCCTTTCTTGATTTACATGCAGTCTGAACAGATTCAGAGGTATAGCAATTGGACACCGAATAAAATGAATGCCATGGTTACTAATCCAGGATCACAGTGCCAAGTAGCTGACCCTAGAAATGCTATAGCAAGATAGTGGATAACTGCTACGCCAAAGACCATAGACACAAAAAATCCATGATTTATATCATACACATATAATTACGCAAAAATAAAAAGATATGTTCATAATTAATAATAGAAAGTCATAATATAAACCACAAGCACCGGCAATCTAAGACTTCATTTTAACAAGTCAATAACAACAAAAGCCATGTTCTAATTTGGTTGGATGATACCATGGCTGTCATGAGCAATGAGAACATAGGTGAGAAGTAAAGAGAAAAATAGTAGAATTGATAGGGGGAAAAACAGAATACATCAGATACATGAACAGAAGACTGAGTTGGAAAGAGAAACGAACAGATGCAAATTAAGGGAATATGAAATGTGAAATGTGAAGGAAGAACACAATTTAGATTAAAAAGGGAATAGAGAACAGCAAGCCATGCTGCTTGATGTGAACATAGATCAAATGATGAAGGGGAAGAACAGGGTTCCAGCCTTACAGGAGAGCAGTGGTTCTATACAACAACAACAACAAAGCTTTCCCCCCTAGGTGAGGTTCTATAAAAAAAATAAAAAAAATAAAAATAAAAAAATCAAAGGTTGACCAGAAATAATACCACTAAGTAGTGGGGACTGAGCTGGAAAGGAAATAAAGGGTCACACTTCATGTTTTCTTGTCTAACCAGAGGTAACGCTGGTTTTGTGTTGAAGATAGGAACACTATATATTTCAGATGTGAAAAGAGGCCAAATCATACAGATTCCTACATTAGCAGTTCTTAAAAAAAAAAAAAAAAAAAAAAGAACAACCAGAGTGGCTGAAGTTTACTGCAATAGTAGCTCAGCAGAACAATATGGCGCTATTGACTACCTGAGAGTGCAGTTCTGAAGTTTTTTAAACACAAAGCACTGTGCCTACAAAGCACCATATCTACACCATATTGTTCCATATCTCTCAGGTCTCAACCATCTACGATATCCAATTTGTTTGATAGAAGCATAAGATATGAAGGAAAGAAGAAAGGGGAGAAGGATTTGTTTGATAGAATCATAATGTTACAGCCTGAATATTAGAGTGCTGGTGGGAAGTTGTTGTTTTGGTGCTTTATAGATATTTCTACTATTCTAACTAATGACATCAGAAGTTATATACCCTTTCTGCACAGTGCACACACTTGCAAGCCGCAAGCAAGGCCGGTATTGGACATAATTAGATGGTTGTGACTGTCATGTGATTTTTCTATGAAGAGACTTAACCTTATTACATCTTGGGTACACATACATGCAAGGTTGTAAAGATATCACCAGAAAGACCAATATCTCAATTTTCAAATCAAGAAATACCATAAATTAATTCAATCAATCACCCAAAATAAATGGTGACAACCATCACTACAGTAACATAAGCAAAATTCGATACTCTAGGCCTTTTTCTCCCTGTAAATTATCATTTCAATGCCTTAACACAAATCAACACATTAGAATCTTCAAACAAAAATGGCAGTTACCTAACACCCAGTATAAGAGCTGCTTCCCTCCTAGTCATGGTAGCCGGGAAACCACCTTCATAAAATTTACGCATACTCGGTGGTCTAGCCTTGATTGCTTGCCAAGCCTGGATACCATATCTACCGGCATAAGCTGCAGCCGCCGCTGCAATCCCTGCCACCAAAGGTGTAGCCTGTTCCAACTTCCAATTTTAGTTTCACAAACCCAAAGGCAATATCAAAATCAAAAAACTTAAAAATAAAAAAAAAACCCTAATCCCCTAGACCCCTACCCGACCCTCTGCTGGTCACAGTATAGCCAGAAAAACTAAATTCCAAATTATACTTATCAATATAACAAGAATACAAATCCATGTTCCCGTTTTCTATACGTCAACATAAAACCCTATCCCCAAAACCTCTCCAATCCCAGAGCCCCAAACAAAATTTGAAGACTGAAAAAAAAATTAATCCAACACAATTAACAACTTATCAAATTTGTATAAAAAATTGGGCAAAACGAAAGCGAAAATATAAAATGGAGGACAAAGAGGCAAAGGGGCAAGAGGAACTTCAAATCAAGTCACGAGGAGGGGGAAAATGATCCCTTATGCAAAAAAAAAAAAAAAAAAAAAAGGCTTTTTTGGATCCAAAATTAAAGGGGAAGAAAACAGTTGAGAGGTTGCGAATGGTTTCCCAGTTCCAAATCGAAATAAAAGGAATGAAATTGTAAGAATAACGATGAGGGGCTTCCCATGACGTTAAAAAGCTTCAACGAGTGAATGGAGAATTCGAATAGGGTTTTGATTTGCCCGCAAAGAGGGTTTCAGTTGAGGAACATGAACGAAGCTTGGCTTCTTATTTTTATTTTTATATTTATATTTTTTCTTTTTTCTTTTTTCTTTTTTAATTGCCTTGCTCTGCACGACTGATTTTTCTCGTAATTTCTAGTCCAATTCTTCAGATAGATTTTTCCCCCTACAATTATGATAGTTTACCGCCTATTTAATAATCTATAACTAATTATTTATCTTTAAAATGATGATTATTTTAACATGTTTTTTTATTTCTCTATTTTTTTTATATCAGTTATCATAAAATTGAGGTAAATTGAATATCAGATACTAAGGATTAAGAAAAACCTTAATGCTCTAAAATAACTTACAAAGGTATTAAATTTTGAAATATAAGTTTATTTTTTCTTTCATTGGATTTATTTATTATTAATCTCAATTAACTTAGATTAAAGATATTATTGATATTGATAAATTTATTTTTTCTTATCAACTAGATCAACTTTTATCGATTGTTTCAACATTAAATATTTACTTTTTTATAATGATATGAAATATTTACTTAAATTGGAATATATATTTTTAAAAATAAACAATAACAAAGATTGGAATTTTGTTATGCTATGAATTTAATTTTGATATATTGACAAAAAAATTGTAATTTAAATTAATTAAAAATCTTCTTATATATAATTTTTAAGATATTTATATAAATATAATAATTTTATCTACAAATAAATAAAAATATAAAATATTTATATTAGTGTATTCTTATTAGTAAATTTTAAAATTATTTATCAATCAACTAACTCGTTTATGTTTAGAGGTGACAACAAATTACCTAATTATATGTCAATTTGTTACAAATCATTATTTGTGTTAAATTAAGCTAAGAAAACTCGAATTCAACATAGACTTTTAAAATAAAATCCAACCTTGATTTTTGCATACTTTTACTTTATTGTCAAGAAAAAATTAGGTCATTATCAAATCAAGTTAAAAAGTCATGAGTTAATTTTGATTCAAAATTTTAAATTAAAGCCTTATATTCAATTAAATGGGTTCGATACCACCTCAATTCAAGTTATGTATTGTTTACTTTTATTGTTAAAAGAATAATTCTTATATTTATAAAAATAATATTTTAATATATTTTTTTAACATAAGTTATAAGAGTATATATGGGTTGAACTTGACTAAACTTATAACCCAAATTAATTAAAACTCTTTAATTTGAGTTGGAGTAGGATTTCGATAAATTATTCTTTTTTGGAGAAAAATAAAACAATAGAAAAAGAGATCAGCTACCCCTAGAAAAATAAGTCAGTACCTGAACCAAAAGGTATTAAGTCTGAATAGATCAGGCCAAATTTAATCAAAGGAACATTAAAATTTAAATCAATGTGTGAAGGTGGGGTGAGGTTCATAGGTTACCCAAACCCATGAACACCACTAATAACTTGATTAAAATCCAATAGAAAACATTGAAAATCATAATTTGGTTGAATCAAGCAATGTTCATTGATAATATATAATAAATAAAAAATGTTATTTTGTAAAATGACAAGTTGTCATGAAAACTTCGGTCCTCCAAGGTCCGGTTGTGGAGGAAGTAGGAACTTGGTTTTTCATTAGAGATTTCTTCAAATACATTTGCATATAGATTACCGAATACCGAAGGATGAGACCTGTGTACAAAATTTTTCTTGGGTCTATTCAATAATTCTCTGCCCCGGATCATACAGCATAACGGTCCAAGAAAGCCATACACAACATAAATATCATAGATTACAAAACATAAAACATCTAAGAAATGAGACAATGAAATTAAATATACATTTTATATCACATACAAGAATCAATAGTAACAGAAAGATACTGAGCTCCGAAAGGCTTCTAACTTTGTCCATAATACTATCATGAATCACACCTTTCAACTTCTCTGTGCAAATTGTGAGCTACATGAGAATACAAATAGATAAAATGTAGAAGGTAAAACAATTTTCACCCCCAAATCAATAGCCTCCAAGAAATCACAAGATTGAGATACACATGATAAATAAATAAAGGAACAATTCAAATGAACTTTTGTCTTATTTTTTGCCATGACATTTCAAATGCTTGCTTGCATTGCATCATTTTTTCTGTGGCTACAGATCAACCAGCCACACCATTTCCCACAGTGATTTCAGCATTGAAGCTGCTTTCTACCTTTGGTGGACCTGAATGCCTCCTTGGCCTAGCAGGCGAAGCTGGGAAAGAAAGACGTTTCTTTGCAGTCCCAGAGGACCCTTTATCTGGTGTTCCGTTTTCTGCAGCTAATGGACTTTGCATCCGGGACTTCGCTTTCGCAGACTTAGTTGGCACCATGTAACTTGGAATAGATGGAGAGCTTGCAAGGCTTTCATCATCTCCAACTATTGATCCAGCAATGGAGTGCCTCCGCGGCCGCTCTGACTGCACGCTTATCATGCTTTTGGTGTCATCATCTATATCCAAGATATCCTTAGGACTCGCTTTCTTCAGTTTCTTAGCAACTGCTGGAGAAGGTGGCTTGGGAGGATTTGAATGGGATTGGGAACGTGACTCGAAGTTAGGTGAGCCTGGATTTTGGCTGGCTGTTGGAGAATGCTTCTCAGAATTGAGCTGAAACTTAGCAAATGCTTTGCTGATTTCAGCACTAGTAATGCCACGGCTAGAACTTCTTAGAGATTTATTGTCATTCTTCTCTTTCTCCATCAGGCTATGGCTCTCCCAGGGCCGGGCTGCCGTCCATCGTTCCAACCAACTCCAACCCCAGGCTGGATTGGTTGGATCCATGAACATTGGGTTTATAGATCTTGATGCATTCTTCCAGTTTTGCTGTCATGATATATATACATTTTATTTATTTATTTAAGGTCAAACTTTGTAGCTTAATTTGTTCAAAAAGTCAAGGAACTCAAACTAGTAGCCATATTCTGGTTTTAGTTCTTTATACTATGTATTATTTTGTAACGAGTGTTAGCAACATACTCTCTTTATATTACACTCTCACCTATTGGTTGAAATTCATGTGGATCCCCCTAATTTGGGAATTGGACCCACCAAACGAGGAATGTGACACACATATTTAGTGGAACGTGCATGAATTTCAACAATTGAGAGTGTATTGAAAAGAAAGTGTTAAAGAATGTGTTGCTAGCATCTCTTGTTTGTAATATAACATACTAAGTCAATTTTCCTACGATCTTCAAGTTCACCAACAATTTTCTTTCATTTCTTTTTTTCATTTGTTTGTTTCACTATGCTTAACAAATGTAAATTCATAAGAGAAATAAAAAACCTGATGAGAGAATGAATAAGCCATTGCTCTTTCTCTTCTCATTGAAGCTTCATACTTGCTCAGTAACTTGGCTTCAACTTGTTCTTTTGATTGTACGCTGTCATCCCATTCCTCCCCAAGCTGTTATGAGAATTTGAAATAAGTTAAAAGCATCCCAAAATTCATACGCTAAAACTTTCATGTCAATTGATTAACATTTGAAGATATATCAAGGGAAATGAAACACAGACCCGCATGCTCTCTAGCTCTTTTGCGTGCTTCTGTAAGAGCTGTTTTTGTAGTGCTTGATTCTCCTCTAACATCCTGAGCCTCCTAGAACGAATCTGAGTTTGCAAATGAGCAAAAGTCTGCATAGAACGGAGGCTACTATTGGCTTGACGTTTCACCACTGGCCCTTCCATCAGTGATCTCAACCTGACCAGCCCCCTTAAAGCCCGCAATGCTCTTCTTGCCTAAATGATTTTAAAAGAAAATTCAGCTTAAAAGTAGTTTAGCATTGAATCAAAAAGCTTTCTTTTGCAGCAATTATTGATTACTTACCATGTATGACCTTAAAACATAACATAACTAAATAGGACATTTAGTAAATATAAGATTTTTATATGGATTCACATTTAAAGAATTTGAATTTGATCAACTGTTAAGTGTACAGTAAACAACAAAGTGCTATATTACTATTGTATTTTTCACTTCTAAAAACATTCAACAGATAAATGGTAAGTTGGAGGCTGAAAAAAATAGATGAATGAATTAAGCTACATTGGTTTCAATAAAAAGTTGCAAAACATACCAAGTATCCACGAAAAGCTTTTTGAATCCTGATTGCTGCCACTTCTTCTGTTGGTTTATTGTCAAACTGAACAATTGTAGTGGCTTGAACCTCAGCAGCTGCTGTCTGAACTGCAGGAACAGGTTCCTCAGCATCCACTGCAGTTGCAACTTCAACGCAACCATGGTTAATTTCACTCTCGACATGAGTTAAAATAATCTCAGGTGGAGGAAGCGGTGGTGCATTATCAGATTGTGAGGTTGATTCTGAAGTCTGCAATTTTTGCTTCCCAAACCATTTCTTCTTGGATCTACTTGAATTCTGCAAAAGCAGTTGCTAACACAATAAGGAACATCCTGGATACCTGAGATAGGTTAAATTTAAATTTTATCTTAACCTGATCGTTCTTCTCCTTTGGCTCAGGGCTTAGAGCTTTCTTCACAGTAGAAAACCAACTACTTCCTTTCCTCCCCATTTTCTTTGCATTCCTCACTTTGACCCCTTCATACAAAAATATGTAAATTTCAAGATATCATACCTCACAAGTCACAATGCAAAACAAAATATCACGGTTTCATCTTGCGTCTTAGCTCTTAAAGAAAAAGGAAATGAGGAATTAGCTTCTGGCTTCTACTAGAGAAAATCACCATCAAGGGATGGAGAAAAAGAGGGAAAAGTGAACTCAAATTATGAGCAATTCAAAATCTTAATCCCTAAAGGAATCTAAATAGCATCTATAAAAACAAAGTATAATTTGAAATCTTAATCCGCCGAATAATGTTGAATCCAACAGTATGGACAACTTAGTTATCTTCCTTAAGTAACACATAGAATGCAGATTTATCTGCTCAAAATAGAATTTCCAGTCAAAATTGTGCAACACCCTGGTTGCTAAAACTTCAACAATTTTTCCCAAACAAAATCAAGGAAAGAAATTAAAGAACTTTAAACATTAAAAGTCCCCACCAACATTTAATTGCTTAGAAAAGAGGAAATGGGAAACTGCAAAAATAGCAAATTTTCTTAAACATTGAAAGAAAAAGGGGGGGAGGGGGGGGGCAAAGTCCAATGAAGATGGAAAATGGATGAGAGTACCTGAAGTGAAACAAAAGAGACAGACAGATCTCAAATCAAAATAGGTTGTAGCAATTTGTTCTTCTGGGGCCTATGTATGTCTCCGAAAACAAAAGGGAACAAAAGGGATGAGAACTTGGAGATTACGCTTCTCTTGCACTATCTAAATTCTATCTCCCCTGTAAAGGGAGGGAAATGCAATGAGATCTTGAGAAGAAGGGACAAAGGGTCTCAATGATAAGAGAATATGGAAAGAGAAACCAGCTGGTTCAGCAAATACTGTGACCCCACCACAATAGTACTTGTGTTAATTAAGGACAGTGGACCCCACTCAGTTACCATGAATTCGTGAAAGCTGAAAACACCCTTCTTTTCTGTCCAAGGTGGTTGTTTTGTGCGTTTAGTTTAGTTACCCTTGTTAACCATGTGTTCCATGATCAATCATGACCCCTTTCTGTGGATGTTCATGTTGGTCCCACTTATGACAGTGGTTGGTTCTTGGTTGCCTATTGCCACTGGCAGTGGCATAATAATTCATGTTTTTCATTATTCTCTCTCTCTCTCTCTCTCTCTCTCTCTCTCTCTCTATGCCCTTCGCTGTTTTTGTTTTTGTCTTGTCTACTTTCTCATTAAACTATTTAACTGTTTTTCTTTGTCTTCATTATTTTGTTTTTTTTTACAGATCGGATATTAAATATAAATACTTCTTTCAACAAAAATTTAAACTTTGATTCACCAAATTATATCTAACCCCACTGATCCTTGTCTTAACGATTTTGTCTTAACGGTTAGTTGCATAGATTTTTCATTGTTCATATAGCTTAAGTTATGAATGTCTCTTGTTTTGTTTATTCATGTAACAACAAATCTTCAAAAGTTTTAATTATCGAACCACTTTCTTCTTTTCTACCAGCAATTATCAAATCAGTTCCTAACTTCTTATAATATTTAAATGAGTAAATACCTACCGGGATTTGTCAACGCAAGTGTCTAGCATGGATAATGTAAAAAAGAATTATTACATTTTCATTTGTTATATATGATAAATTTATTAATTTTTATGATATTTTTTAAAAATTGTATCTATTATAGTTTTTAATTGGTAGATAAGGTATAAAACTTACACTAGTAATAAAAATTAAATTATCTTTTTATGACAAAAACAATAATTATATTTAAATTATCACTATATTATTTTTTGAAAATCTATCATTAAATTATTTTAAAAAAATTATAGGTAGTCTATCAAAGACTTAAAATATTATCATATATCAGTCTTTATAAAGGATTAAACTGGTGAGAAAATGAAATTTTGAAAGTCTAGTTCATTGACAGAGTAAATCTATGAGGAAAAAATTTGAAATATAATCATATTAATTCATATAAAAAATTAAACCAAAATAATGATAAAATAAATGTTTAAGAATTGATTTAATAAAAAAATATTTTTTAACAAACTAATACAATAATGAAATGACTGATTAATGTATGACTAGTGGAAACACTTGTGTGTCTGTATTTTTATTTTGTTATCGTATTTTTTTTTTGTTAATAAAGAAAATGACATTTTAAAATTTAATTTAAAAAATCTCAAGATAAAGAGTTTTGAAATTTAGTGTGTTGTAACTTATTAAAACCTTACCTTGTTAAAATATCTGACGTACAAGATAAAAACTAGATTCCTTGCTTCCTTTCTTTCTTTCCTTTTGTGCTTGATAATTATTTCACAGGAATAAGTAGACTTTTGCGTTTTCATTCTTTTCTCTTGCTCACGTAACAAAATAATTTTGAGGAACTTTGCTTTTGCTTTTAGCCTACTAAACGATATTACTATCTTAAGTGAAAAGTTCTCATTAGCGGCCATAACTTACGAATACACCATTCTGAAAATGTGTGTAAGAGTACCTTAGGTATAATTTTCTCTAAAAATATTTCTAAAATAAGAAAATAAGAAAAAGAAAAAATAAAATGAATTTTTTCATAAACTAAAATATGTTTTTTATTAACTAATTTGTAAATATCATCTCATCTTTTAGAGAAGTTATATCGATGAGTTGTTAAAAATTAACTAATACAGAACTTACTTTTACTTATAAAAATATTTTTTCATCTTTTTCTTCTTATTTTCTTCTTCAATAAATATTTCTAAAAAAATTTACCTAAACATATCCTAATTCATAAACTATTCGTTAAGCTTATATGACCAGCTATTTGTGAACGACAACCTTATCACGCAATTTCGGATCTGTTAATTACACGTAAACACCTTAATGACCTTTTTATTTTTTTAATCATAAGAATGAAACCTTAAATTCTGGTAACTAAGGGTCATAATTTAATTATAAATTTTGAGGAACATGCAGATATATGAAAGCCAGGTGGCAAGAGACAACTGGGAAAACAGGAGTTACAATGAACTATTCTGGAAGGCCTGATTGGTAGCATAATTTGTTAGAAGAAAATGCCCCAACAATTTTGTCGGTGATGTTTTAGCATAATATTCTATTCCTCCGTCCGTTTATTTTGTTTGTGATGTTATGTTAGCATAAATAAAGTCAAATTACCAAATATCTACAAAGAACAAAAGGCCAAATTACTGAATGATGATTAATCAAAACCGTGGGCGTAGCGGCACTTATTTGACCAACTGTTTAAGGCATTATCCAATCCAAAATTATTGCCTTCACGTTTGACACTTTTTTTGTGTGCGAAGTTTCACGTTTGACACTTGTTCCAGATTACATCTTGATTAATAATAATAAATAATAATTATAAATAATGATTTGAAGTTAATAGAATTTTCATGATTAATAGCTTTTTTTTCTCTCTTTTATCCTATTTTTAATTTATTATTGGATTCATCTATCATCGACCTCAATTAACTTAAATTGAAAGTGTTAATGTTAATGATGTTGATATAACCATCAAGATAGAAGTGTCGATATTCTACTCATTATTTAATTTGATCAAAATTCTATAAGTTAGGTTGTGTTAATTTAATAATTTAATAAATTATAACAAAAAATTATTTTTATATTTAATAATTATATATATATATATATATATTAATAAGATAATGATCCTCTTTGATGTAAATATTTATTATTTTTAACTTACCCTTCAATATATGTAACTTTTTAAAATAAATTTTTAAGATATAACCGATGTTACTTTTCCTTAAAAAAAAAATTGTTCTCACTATATTTTTTTTAACTATTTTTTCTTTTTCTTTTTAAAAAATAAACATAGAGGCACAAAAAAGATGATATAACCATGATCAAGGAGCAAATATATTTAAAAATACACAAAATGAACATTTGGAGGTTGGATCAAGCCCACAAAGCAAATGTGTCATAAAGGACTATTGAATAAGACAAGAGTTTAAATGGATTTGGATGTGTACAAAAAAGATGATATAACCATGATCAAGGAGGAAAAAAATAAAATTTAAATACAATATGATAGCAATTGTTGACTGTGTTCTTTTATTAAATATACTAACATTTTATTATGGTAATTGTTGTCTAATTTTGATTATTAAAATTAATTGTTAGGATGAAATGTCAATTTTAATTAGATAAGAATAGCAACAGTATCTTTATATATAATTTTTTAAAAAAAAAAAGAGAAAAAGAAACAGCTATGACAAGTTAAATAATAAAAAGACAAGCCATTTCATCATGAACAAGTTGTGGAAAGAGGAAGAAAACAACTATCTAAAACCAAATGGAAAGGTCAGAAATATGATTCCACATTTCATTTTTATGCATTTGATGGTTCTACTTAGGACAAGCCTTGGTTGTTAGCAAGCCAACAAGAAACCGGGGGGACGAAATTAAAAATTGTTTCTTTATGTTAAGCCAACAACTGAAATTATGAACCCTTAAAAAAACTGAAATTATGAAAGTAAGCACAATATATACAACATTTATTCATAACATTTAGACGTTTTCACCTAATTAACACTACATCTAATATATTTAATAGTACAATGACACCAATCAAAGAAAGAGAGAAAATTACTCAAAAGAGAGAAGAAATATGATTAAGACCTTATCTTGGTCAAATCCAACAATTCTGAAAGATCAAATGCTGATTTCTGAAGAATGAAGATCACCGCACTACTTAGGCTTAAGCTATGTTGGACAAAAGTAACTAGTTAAAAATTAACAAATTAATTAAAAATTAAAAAATTAGTTGATAGTTGAAAAATTAAAACATGAATAAAATATAAAAAAATTAAAGACTAAAAACTAACGTTTTAAAGTATGATATTTCAAATAACATTTTAAAAGTTGTTACCTACATATGTTTACCAGTCAATGTAAACTCCTCAGAGGAAATATGCAAATTAAATGAGTTTTGGTATTTACTTCATTCAGTTCATTGAATAGCAAACGCACAAAGGAAATACGCAAAATGAGTTTTCCTAATATGCATGTACTGCATATTATGATTGTGCTGTGAAGAATTTGATTTGAATTGGAGTTTGAATGAATACAACAAAGTAGGCACCTTCGATTATATTTATATGGTCCTGAGCAATGATTTCATCAAATATGTATGGCATAAAAATCGACACATGAACTCACACAAAAAGGTAGGCCAAACCACATTTATATTTGAATTCCAGATGCAGAACCATATTTGTATTTATACATATCCAATTCCCCATTATGTACACATGACAGCGTTATTCAAACAATGTTATATATTTAGATTTATGAAAAAAAGGGTAGGTCAAGCCATATTTATATTTCAATAGCATTTGTCCAAGAAGTGTACAGTATGAGAAAATAGTATAAATAATGAAAGTGTAAATTTTTTTATATACATTATTATCCAATTATAAATTGTTATATTTTGTAAGTTTATTAATTTTAATAAAGCTGAAATAAATAACTTCTTGATCATTATAAAATATGGTATTTTTTAATTAACCCTTTAAAGTTGTTTTTTTTGTTTAAACTTGTTAAATAATAACAACGTAATTATGATATGTGTTAACTTGTCACGTAATCAAAATATTTAACTAAACAATTATGTAATTTACTTTTTTTTTTATCAACTGCATTTTTTATTTTCTCGTAAACTAGTTTGACACTATCATTGTTTTGAAGGGATCTGGATTTTAAATTACTACCAAACGCACTTTTGTTATAATAATGTTACATTATGATTTTAAATTCACTGCATTCTTTAAAGTGAAATATGACCTTATAGAGGATCTCAAACCTAATTTTATATAGCAAAAGAAATATGGAAAATGCCAGTATCCTTAAATCTAGGTTAAGGAGTTAATATGAAGAAAAAAAAACTTTTTATTTGTTAATTATCTAACGAATACGCCTGGAATATATGTCAGCAGTAATATCAAAAGGAGAATATATGTTAGCAAAACCCAAAAATATATATATGATAAAATGTTTTTGTTTCCCATCAGAAAAGACTTACACTTATATAAGCCAACAAAACTTGTGAAAATAGCAGGGACGTATAAAATATACAGAAGAAATTTGTACAAGTAAAAGTAAAAAATAATGAATAAATTCCTGCAGTAGGAAAGTTGAATATTTAGCTATACATTATTTTCGGATAACACCAGATGTAGTAGTCAGAAATTTATGATTTGAAGTGGTGCGAGCATGAAAATTGAAACGCCAAAGCAAGATTCTGGAGCAGTCCTCTGGGGGAATTCCCTTCAACTTTGCTTCATCCTCTAGAACTACTTCCTTCACGAATTTGATTGAATTCTAAGAAAACAAAATTAAAACCGCGTCAATAATAAGAATTATATATATATATATATATATGAAAAGGGAGAGTAACTCTAAAAGAGTTATTCTTAGTGTAAATTCATCAACTTACATCGTAGGAATCGAATTGAAGATAGGTATCTGAAGTTTACAACCACTCATACACCTTACTCAACTAACTCATCTAAACCCCTCTATAAGAATTATATATATGTGAATGATATAAGATATTAAGATTGTTGTGATTTATGTCATGTAAACTCATTTGATACGTGTGGGTGTAAGCAAAATAAGCCATTGGGTTATATACATATCCCGGAGTAATCAGAAGCAGAACAGTGAGAATACTATCGTTATCAGTGAGACAGTGACATTATGCTAGAGCAGAGAACACTATAATAAATAGAATTGTGATTAGTTGAAATGATCAATCAAAATGTCATTATATTGCCTAATATGCTACTATTTCTTTTGTCCACTTTTCATTTGCACTTGTTTAAGTAGTAGTAGGTTGGCCAAATGTTAAGTAAACGTAAGTAATGACTCAAGGTTCAGGCAGAGAAGGTACGATCATGTTTTGGACCATACAAAATTACATTTTGACATCTACATCACTGTTTTATTAATTTCTCATTATAACGCGAGTTATAAAATTATTTTTTAATTACTATGTGTAAGTTCTTAATTCTAGATGCAAATTTTCATGACTTGGAGACACACACTTGAGCATGAATAAATGGTGGAGACAACTTAGATATTAACACCCAATTAATTTTTATTTTCTTTAAAAAAATATAGTAATACTTTGGCTATAGGATATAATCTGTACCTGAGAGGTGTCTTGAAGAGAGGAAGTGCGACCCCATCTCTCAGGGTCCCAGAGAATGGAGCTATTGAATGCAAAACTTGAAATATGAATTGGAGGACTAATTGTATCAGTTTCATTGTTCATATTCCTTAAATGCCATCCTATGACTTGTGAAGAATCACACACAGGTCCTTCTATGATCACTTTCTTCATGTTTGCTGCTAACAATGCTGTTGGCCATGTTCCAAATACCCTGCTGAGTTTCCAAATCATCAAGGAGCATGTTTCTCATGTTAGTTCTAACTTTTAAATCGAATTGCAAGTGTGAAATATAGTGCATTATTGTTAGGATTGTAGTTATCATTTGTCATTGGTATACCTCATGACTTGAAATTTAATGTTTTTAAGCTTACCATTTCACCCATTAGCAATATTTTTCCATGGTCCTCAAGATATAGTGCCAATTAATCAATGTTTATAATAATCAGAACCACTATCATCATCAAAGTAATAAGAGAAATAGAACTAGTGCATAAAATAGAAAGGGAAGAGTCATACTCAATATGTCTTAGTTGTTGGAAGAATTCGAGATCATAAACATTGGAAAGCTCAGCAAAGTGTACTATCCCACTTAGCCTGTGATGCACAATGTGCTTGAGTGCAAGATTTCTTTGGTGATTCAGTTCAGCTTCCAAGTCCGTGAAGTTTTCCTTGGAAACCAAATGCCTGTACATGATGCCAGTCTTCCTAAGCGTCTTCGAAAGTTCCGTGGAATCTGTTTGCCCTTCCACAACAATCCACAGCAATGGTTGAGGAACCAGCTTTATAGTGTTTGCCAACCTTGTCAAAATCACTGCTTGGAAGGGAAGTTTTGTGCTTGTTGGAGTTACAATGATTATAAGTCTTCTGGGCTTCAACTGGGGCACTATTTTTACATGCAATTTTGTATTTTGCTTGTGTACTAAAGACCTTGGTGTTGAAGCTACCCAACTTCTATTGACATTTGCTAATGTCTTCTGTGACACTTCAATAGGTTGTGGTGCAAATTCTGACCTATTTGAATAATCAACATGGCTGTGAAATATAGATTTACCTGTTGGAGCAAAGCCAGTGAAGAACCCCATCACAAAACATAGAGAAAAGTGCACCATGGCTTTCTTCCATAACATGACTTTCTTTCTTGATCTTTCTAGTGATCCCATCTTCTATCACTAGCTTCCACAGAATTTGAGTATTTAATGTATAGATGCTGGAAATGAATATGAAGGGTGTGTAATATAAAATTGAAACTTTAAGGACACCACACTTTTTTTGTGTAAAACGTTTAAACTGTAAAAAGCTATGATTGGTACTGCCAAACTAAATCATTTTGTGTAGGTATTTCATTGGCAAGGTATTGCTTCACTTGGATGTCACTTGAAGTACAAGAAAAAAATAGAAAAAAAAAATTAGCTTGTGTGATGGCAAGAGTTGCTATCGACACCGAATAGTAGTTGGCGTGGCACCCATCTTTGTATCCAGAATATGTTCTCTGACATTTAACTAATACTAGTGATTGTGATTAAGGGTCTAATTATTATTTGGGGTTGACCAGTAATCCCCCTAGGGAGATTTTTAATTTTTTTAAAAAAAAAATTAATAATCAACTTCGGGATGTCGTCAAATAATCATGGTTTTGCTGAAAAAATATCAGATTATGATAGTAGGTTGAGTTTGGACCGTTTGTATAAATCAACAATAATCTCCAACATCAGGAGAAGCATAGAGATTAATGGAGGTAATTTAATTCAAGTCAAGGCCACACTTTTCATTTAACACACTAATTCACTAGTTACAAGCAACATTTACGTATGCTTAATGTGCAAGCAAGCAACAGCATGGCAATGAAGCACGTAAAGAATTCTAATCCAACATAGATTTAGCATCCGGATAGAACAAAGAGGTGAGCCACTTTATCTGGCTTGGTTCCGACTTTATATCTGTTGACGATGGCTGGTAAATCCATGGACGCTTTTGAACAACTTTTGATATGAAGCCACAAAATTGTGATCTCTTGAGCTGTTGGGTGAAAATTTAAATCATTGTGCAATTATTGTGCCACACTCAAATAGTTGGACTGCATTATACAGTCAAGGTTACTGGAAGAGATGTTCTATTTAGCCATACTAAAAATCCAGGACACGAATTCTGGGAGTAAATTGCGGTTAGTGGTAACTGGTATCTTTTGCAGGTACTAAATTATAACGCAAAGAGAACTGGAACAGAATTACAAACAAAAATTTACATTTCAGCCTAACGTGTATGTATTCTCACACAAAAAGGGCCACGGAAAGTGTACAACCACAAGCCCTTGATAATTTTATCAAACACCTCAATAATACCAATACAGATCCTATTGGCCTTCAATAACGAATCATTGATCAGCAATCAGCAATGTCAAGTAAAGTACTTGCCATACTTCTCAGATCTTCATTTTCATGAAACTGATGGCTCCATATTTGAGATGTGGCTGATGCAAGTCATGCATTATAAGGAAAAACAACAACAGTGGATCTCGCTATTCTGACCCCTACTATTATTCATCAAGCCCATAGTCCTCTCCAAAATACTTGTCAGCTCGAGTATTTGCCATAGTTCTCAGATCTTCATTTTCATGAAACTGAAATATTTCCATGGCTTCAATCCCATCTTCTTGTTCTACAAGCTTTGGACCCTCACAATTTGGCATCCCCCTCAGGACCTACAAACATAAGAAATCACAAACAACATAGGGTTTAGATCTCAAAGAACTTGGAATTCTTTTTGCCGTGAGGTGGAATTTTTTCATGATTGCACAAACTAATAGGCCTAATTCTGATCAAACCATGTGAATAGATCTGATCAAAGCCAAAATATATGAAGTGATTATTTATACAGACATTGAAATCTTACCAGCTCTATGAACTGAAGTCCTAGCCTTGCAGCTTCAATGTCAGCGGATCTAACCAAATCAATAAAACCTGGCAAGCATCCTTTTTCAACAAGTGAAACCCGGTGCTCTAGGATCAGACTTGGCTCGTCATCACCTTTAGTTGGGGCAACACAAAGGTTGCCCAATACATAAGCCACTTCCTTTCTTATATCAAATGGAGCAGCAGAAAGAAGACGCAATAGCACAGGCACTGCCTCACTAGAATATATCAACTGCTTGTGCTCATCAGAACCAGCAGCTATATTAGACAGCACCCAGGCTGCTTCCTATATAACAAAGCTTATCTTGATTTATCCTTAGCTAGATTCATAGAATAAAAAGTTAAACTTTATACCTTCTTTAAGACCTTGTTTTCACAATTCAGACATTTTACCAGAACTTGTATCACATTATCTGAAAATGTCATTGTAAAATCAGATATAAGAAATTGATCCATACTGTTTAATCCAAATTCATGATTTTATATTAGCAAATAAAGGAGAAATTACTAGCCTGTAATGTCACATCCAGGAATGAGAACTGCATAAATTGCATGTGAATCACCAGCAATGAGATCACCTAAACTCCCCAAAAACCTAGAGGAGTTTTCCTTTGTTATTAGAAACAACAGATAGATGTAAATAACATGAGCATCGTGATTTGTGTTTATTGATGTATGCTAATCATAAGTTCCAGGTGTAGAGAGGTACATTTTTTACAACAAATGAACCAAAAACCTTATAAGTTGAGGAGATCATTACTGGAATCATTAATTGCAAACTGTTTGATGTTGCTAATTTATTTACAAGCAATTCAAGTACATCGCTCTTCACTAGCATGCTGGTAGCTATATTTGAAAGCGCTGATAGATAAACAACCACCCATGCTACTTCAGTTGCTAATTCATCATCCCTGAGGTGAATACATAATTAATATGACAACAATCAGGGCAGCCTTTCAGGGGGATATATTCACGAGTAGAAGAGCTGGTACTTTTGTAAAACTTAAAGGAAATAAGTTTTCCATATAGTCATAATACTAAAAGAGGATTTGCACTACCATCACTTCTGATTTTAAGCTCATAAACCTATCAAAAATTGAACATTATGGTTCTTATAGGCATACAAATTTCAGTTTCAGAGACTTCATCCAAATAAGTTCAAAAATCATAACAAAAATTTGGTTAACATCAAAAGAAATGAAAGAATAATTAGGAAGGTTTTCTTCATTGGGAAACAGATTCAGGCCAAAGTCACCAAAAAAAATAAAAAAAACTACGTACCCCATTGCCCAGAGGCTCCACGCTATGCGCAGGTAAGGGGAAGAAATATTGTACGCAGCCTTACTCTTGCATATGCAAAGAGGTTGTTTCATGATTCGAACCCATGACCAACAAATCACCAATGATAATTAAATTAAGATTGTTGTCTATTGTTAGAAAGCTGCCTTAATTATTGTCACCTCTAGGCCCTAGCCCACCTTAATTGCAGCCTCTTTGGTTTCCATTCATTGCAGTGTCCAGCACCTTCATTGTGCTAGGTGTGAAGGGATGTGTTTAGCCACACATTGCCAGAGATATGGCCTACGTAGTGCTTATAAGGCTTGGGCAGTCCTCACCTTACAAACTGATTTTTTAGGATTGAGTTAGTCCCTAAGCTCAAATTCTAAGATCTGTTGTCATTTTAAATAAATTACCAAGTTGTACTCAGCCTCCTTGGGAAGTACCCTCACAAGATTTTTTCTTTCTAAGAACATTAACAGATTGTCAATTTGGATGATTAGAGAGGTTATTTTGAGGTGAATCACGTGTATTTACAATGGCTTAATTAATGCCTGTATCCCGTGTAGGTGTTTGTGCAAGTTTTGGTGACTGCATTTTTTTATGGGAAAAAGAAAAAGAAAACTATGTAATTGTTTGGTTGCACTCAAAACTAATTATCCCTTAAATTAAAGTAGGATGTAACATATTCTTGTGCAATTTAAACAATTTAAATTCCTAGCATGTTCACAAACAAATAGTCACATACAAAAGGAAACCTAATTTGAGAAGCAGACAAGTCAAAAATGGAAACAGAACTTTTACCATAGAAATTGCTAATTGACAAAAAGATTACATCAAAAGGGGAGAAAAGAAATTGAAAGGAAAGTTCAATTTCTAACATCCACATAAATCATAAGTTAAGTGAGCACTCCAAGCTTCTATATAAAAAGTAGATTGGCAAGGTGCAAAAATATGATTATGCTTATCCACATATATTTTAAAATTGATATCTCCATAAGTTTTATCTTTTCAATGTAATAAATTGTGCTTTTTCTACCAAAGAAAAGCATAAATATATGAAATATATTATTGTAGAAGCAATTCAAACAACAAAAGGGTAAGAGAAAGTATGACTCATCTATGCACAGTGAAAAAGAGTAAATTAAGCATGTATGTCAGAAAGCAACCAGAGATTGAAGCAGCATTAAAACCTCAGACCAAGATATATTACAAGTAATCCAGAGCAATACTCACGCTTTCTTCAAGTGTCAAATGATTGCATCCAATACTCCATCAACACAAATGAGTTCTGTAGCAGCTTTAGGATCTGGGCCCTACATGCAAACATACTGAAGTCAAGTTAAGTTTCTCGAAGGAACTCATGTTACTGCAACCAGATGAGCACAAATAAAAATAAATGCATATGGAAATTGACCCCATCATACAAGCAAATGGACCATGAACACAGTTATACAGATATTGTAGAACACTAGAACAACAGTAATTGTTAAAGAATTGATACAAAAAAGACAAGCACTGAAACAACAATATGCAATATGTAGCTTATTCAATTGTTGTATCTAAAACCTTGATTAGGTTAGACAAAGCCCAGGCAGCTGTTCTAGCAGTTGAATCTCTGTTTGGTAGCATCGTTCTTGCAAGAGGTAGTAATGCCCCTTGAACTAGCAGAACATCACTCAACTCTTCACCTTCACCAGCCACATTTCCCAGCACCCAAGCACACTGTTCAGCAACAGGTGGGTAGCTCTTTTGTGCAGAATAGGATCATTCATGAATTTGAAAGGTAATTGTAAATGCTAAAATTATTAAATTAGTCTCAACTTTCAAGAAAACTTTGTTATAAATGATGGATACAGAAGAAAAGTGGGCATTTAAGAAAAAGAATGATGTGTCAGTAGGTTAAGTTCCCTCCATCACATTTCTTCTTTTACATAATATATATCTTATAATGCTTTAAGAATTTAGGCTATAAGAATTCCTCTTAATCTTTATCTTTATTATATACAAAGAAAAATAAAAAACTAATTCATTTCTTTACATGCAAAAGAATCTCAAAGTGATCACTCACCCCCAAGATGAGCAATAAGCAAGGGCAATGCAGGCAACAGAGCTTCTGTTTCTTCTGGATTCCCTGCAGCAATATAAGTGAGACACCAAGCTGCCTCAAGCAACTGCAGAAGACATTCACCACAGAATGTAAGCATTAAGAAAATTTCTTCCCGCTACTGGTTCCATATTATCTTGCATAGCATGCACAGAGATGTGCTTGCTCAAGCGTTTTGAGAGCACAAACATTCATAGAAGTCATTGAACATCATTCAAAGGAAGATGATACTTCAGAACTGTTCATCTGGAGAACCAAATGAAAGACACTGCACAAGCAAGGGTACAGCTCCAGCATTAATAGCAGACTCAACAGGAGGAAATTCAGATCTTGACAGCAAACGCCTTAACTCTTGAAGAGCCCCAACTCTTTTCTTGACTGCACCCTTCCCCCTACCAATTGAACATGTATATAGTTTACTGCTTAAGCCAAAGTTGATGAATATGAGAACTTGGAGCTACATAATCGAAGCCTTTCCCAGTTTGTATTAAAAATACAGCCTAGACAATACTAAAGATTTAATAAAAGACCCATCTAAGACTAATAAAAAAAACTAAAACTACGTACCCCATTGTCCGGTGGCTCCACGCTATGCGCAGGTAAGGGGGAGGGATATTGTACGCAGCCTTACCCTTACATATGTAAAGAGACTATTTCCGGATTCGAACCCATGACCAACAAGTCACCAAGACACAACTTTACCGCTGTGCTAAGATTCGCCTTCCATCTAAGACTAATATAATCAAAAAATAAAACAATACAACACCATTCTTGTAGTGTATGTACAAGCTTGCTTCATCGTTATATCATCCCACCTCAATCAGAAGACTTATAGCACTTGGTGGGTTTTACTTCCTCAGGCCAACAAAGACTCAGCTAATCATATGTTCACCTACATAATTTGTTTTTGATAATAATAAATAACTACAGGTATCCTCCATGAAAGACAATTCAACTCGAGTCAGGTAAAATCAGTATGGGCCCCAAAATAATTCCTCTGAGTATTTAATGCAACTACATATCTAAGACTCAAACTCGAAATCATTGGTTAAACTAATACAACCTCACGCCAGTTGACTCACGCACTCAGTGGTTTAACTGCATAATTTCAATTATAAACAACTCATCACACAATTGCAAGTATTTGGGCTCCACTTCATTACAATAGTCTTCGTTCATCATAAACTACAAATAATTTACCAAAAAAAAATGTTTTATGGACTTCCTACAACCACCTAACCTGTATCTACCACTCCAGATAGCAGTAGCATGTTACCTGGCAGTACTTATTACAAAAACCAAAACTACCAGCAAAACCAAAAACAATGAAACATTGAGGCACCAACAAGTTTGGAAGAGCTTACTGAAAAGAAAGGGCAGATTTCAAATTTTCCACTGCCGCTAAAGTCTGAGACTCCAAAATGGATTGCTCTTCATCAATTAACGTGTCACTATCAACGGCAACTTCGCCATCACCGCCACCAATGCCCACCCTATAGAGTCTTTTCGCGCGCATCAGCGATTCCCTCCTTTCTTTCCCCACTGTGACTGCATGCTGTCGTCTCCTACTAGCCGCAGCATTGCCAACTGAAACAAAAAAAAAAAAAAAACACGCGATTGAATCTCTCGGATTGGGGTTTAGTGTTAGAAATCAAAACGGGGTTTTACAAACCTTAACATTCCTCTCTGATTTTAGTTTTATTTTTTTCGATTTTAATTGCCTTGGTGAAGACAGAATCGGCCATTTGAGTATGCCAATCACGTTTCGTGAGTGACCAGAGCTTCGTTTTTGCGTTCGGTGCTTGCGACCTTCCAAGTGAAACTAGCTCTTTACCGAGGGTTTTTGGCCTTTTGCAAAGTCGAAAATGAAGTTTTTGTAAGCTTGGAACGGGGCTTAACGGGGATCAAAATATGTGCTCTACTCAACGAGATTTTATTTTTTAAATAAGTCACTATTTTATAGGGGATTTTTTTTATATATATTTGTCCATTGAATTAATATTTTTTAATCTCTAATGTCAAGTAAGTCACGTGTAATTTTTATTGTAAATTGTGTTATTGGTAAATCTTTTGGGAATTATACACTAGTGACATTTGCCTTGTGATTTGGTGCCATTTTGATTTTAAATTAATTCAAATCAAATGAAAAAAATTAAATATAGTGTAATTTTATTCGATTTAAATTATTTATGAAATCTGAACTAAATTAAATTAATATTTTGTAGTTTGATTTAATTTGATTTTTGTTGTTTAAAAAAATTGCTAGTAAATATTAAATGTTGTTTAAAATGATTGTTATTAATTAGACAAAACTTAAATAATAGCTAGTTTAACAATTAATGGTATAAATGGATAACCAAGTTTCAACAATTTAACTTGAATAATAACCATTCAACTTAAAAGTAAAAAACAGTACATAATACTAGCTTCTAAGTTTCAATAATTGAACTTAAAAAAATAGTTAAACAACATTTATAGTACTTATTTTCAACCATTAAAACTTTGAAAGTAGATATCTAACAACGAAGCAATAATTGCAATAATATTTTTTAGGGATGTTTGCCGTGCGTTTAGTTTGGTTCGATCTTTGCATGTCAAATCACAAACCAAATCAAACTACATGATTTGGAAAATAAAAAAACCAAACCAAAATAATGACTATCGATTTTGCTACCGTTTTTTATTTTTTAGGTCAATTTTTTGTTTTACTCTCAGTTTTGTTTGGTTTTGAACACCCTTATAATATAGAGTTGTTTCTCATTAATGAAATAAATTGACGTGTTGATTAGAGGTTGATTAGAAATGACTATCTAAAACAATATATCAATAGGTAGTAGAAGGCAATCTTCAAATCTCAAATTATTTGTTGGTTTTATTACAATTAATTTTTAATTATATTTTAGTTAATCAATTTTTGTGTTGCATTAAGAATTCAATGTAAGCTTTCTTATTTATTGATGAACAAAGCTTGTTTAAAGATCAAACTCAACAATGATGCATACTTAGGCGAACAAACAAAAACCTAAGATTAGTCATTAATCTAATAGGAGGTCAACCAATTAAGACATAAGCAACTGAACTAGCAAATACAAACCTAAGTGTGATCTTCACTCTTGTTAGAGGTCAACCAATTAAAACTTGAGTAATTGAACAAGCAAATTAAGTTCTAGGTGTTACCCTCATTTCAACAAGAGTTCGGTCTATTAAGAGAAGTGGACAAATCACATTTAAGGAAACTTTTTCATGTTTTTTTTTCCTTTTTGCTTTGTAAATTTCAGTTTAATGAATTGTGGACCAATGTTATAATAATCATATCAATCATTGCCTTGGTCAAGTATTGGGATTAATGGGTCACTAGTTGAACTAGTAAATTAGTGGTTAAATTTTGTGTGGAATACATGTATATATTGTTAGTAAAATGGTTTCTCCGTCATTTCGTATTGCTTCTTCTGATATTACAAGGAATGTTTTCTTCTTCCATTTTATTTTATTCTTATGAATATAAATGACTCAATCAGTTAGATATGTGTCTAAGTCATTATTATTTTCAAAAAATAACTAAATCATTTTGGTCTGTAGTTTAGTTGAATACACCACTTATCTATAAAGGTTCTTGGACCAACTATATAATCAATTTTTAGTTTCATCATCTCACCAGAGTTGAGTTTTATAACATTATTATTGTGCATCATTTAAAGCTCTTAGCCCAACCTCAGGTCCATCATGAATCAACCTTGTATTAAACCAACCTTAAATGGGAGTGAGTTCCATATAGGTTGACTTTCTTAGGCCAATCTCAACTTCATGATGATCAAACTTTATATGGGTTGACCTTGTATTGGGCTAACCTAAAGTCCTTCAAATTGCAACGTTGTATTAGGTTGACCTTAAATCCATTGCGAGGGTAAACTCTATATAGGTTGAATAACTTCATTGCGATTTAAGCTTTATATGTGTTGACACTTGACATTGTATCAGCTGAACCTTAAATCTATCACAAGTCGAATTTGTATTATAGACCAAATACTTACTTTGTAGACCTTAGGTCCTTTATAGGTAAAGTTTTTAATAGATTGACCTTATAGGCTTGTACTAATCACACAATACCTACTCACTAGAACACTTATTTTTTAAATTATTCTAAAATATAAAATCACCCATGAAAAAATGCTAACAATATATTCTTTTGAACACAATCTTCATTTGTTAAATTTATTGAAAAATTATAAACTTTAAAGTTGACCATTTTTAATAAAACTTACTACTAATTAGCAATAAAGTGAATATTATTTAATTTAGTAAAGTTTATTCAATTTTCTGAGGCCATGAAAAATCTGAGTCATCAATGGCTCGAGATGTAACGTAGTAACGGGGAAAGAAAGAGGCATTCTCAGTGGTCACTTTTCAGTATCAGCCACTCCAAAACCCTCGTCGATCTCAGATCTTCCACCGCCTCCAGGCTCCGACAATGACATTCCCGACGCCGCTAAAGGCCGTGACGCTAACACACGTGCGCTACCAAAGAGGCGACCGCGTGGGCCACTTCCTGGCCTGGATATCCCTCGTCCCCGTCTTCATCTCCCTGGGCGGCTTCGTCTCGCACTTCATCTTCCGCCGCGAGCTCCAGGGCATCTTCTTCGCCCTCGGCCTCATCGTCTCCCAATTCATCAACGAAGTCATCAAAACCTCCGTCCAGCAAGCCCGCCCCGCCACCTGCGCACTCCTCGAGATGTGCGACTCTCACGGCTGGCCCTCCAGCCACTGCCAGTACATGTTCTTCTTCGCCACCTATCTCACCCTCCTCTCCCTCAGGGGCCTCTCCTTCTGGCACGTGCGCGATAACCCCATCCTCCACGCCCTCACGTGGTCCCTCGCGGTTCTCACTATGTATTCTCGGGTTTACTTGGGCTACCATACGGTTGCTCAGGTGTTCGCCGGAACCGCGCTTGGGGTTTTTCTCGGCGCTGTTTGGTTTTGGGTTGTGAACTCCGTTTTGTATCCGTACTTTCCGATTATTGAAGAGAGCGCTTTTGGGAGGTGGTTTTACGTGAAGGACACTTCTCATATACCTAATGTGTTGAAGTTTGAGTATGATATGGCCAGGGCTGAGAGACGGAAGGTGGCGTCGAATTCTAAGTCGGATTGATTGGTATGTTTGAACCTGCTTCGTGTTTAGGTTCGTATAATGTGATTGATACAAGTTCTTAGGATAGTTTTGGGAATTGTAAGATCAGAAAATTTGGTTTGGAAATGTTTGTAGAGGGAAAATTGTGGTGGTCTTATTCTGTGAATGCTAGGTGCATGTTTGAATTGAAGTTAGAAATGTTGTTTGTGCATGCGTTCCAATGCAAATTCAACGGATAAAAGCAAAAACAAGGGTCCTGATCCGATCCTCTGGCAAAATTACTCTTGCCTCAAAAGTACTTTTTCACCTGAAAACCAAACATGAGAAATCTGAGGGGAAACTTGTGTTTGATTATAATATATCACCCTATATGATTTGATTCCATCATGTTTGTGTGTTCATAATGGAATTAAATTCAAATGCCTTCTTTCGCAAGTCTCAAGTCGGGGATAGTGGCATTTTTAGTGAGTAATATAAATATGTGTGTGTGTGTGCGTGTTTTCTATTTGTGTTGATTTGGTTTTGTAGGATTGATTGATCTTGTGAATGCTGTGTAGTGTGTACATTTTAATTGGAGTAACTTTTAGTTGTCTGGACTCTGGAATGGTAGAGGAAGTACTTGCAATTGTATTATGCTTGTTTTTGGTGTGAATAGATATGTTTCTAGTTGGTTAAGTATGATGTGATTTGTAAACTGAGTAAATCATGGATTAATGTACCAAACCTGACAAAATGAGGCTTGCAAATCTTGTGAACTGAAGCTCAAGATTATTTGGGTACAATCATTCTTTATGTTTAGTATTGTGACACTGCCACACTGGGACCTTCTTCACTTCATGTTGGACTCCTTGTTGAATCTCACTCCATTTATATATATATATATATATATATATATATATATATATCCTGAGCATGTTAGTTGAGCTTGCATCCCTTTGTCTACTAGGTATCATATCTGTCACTTACATCATGTCACATCCATGCTTTTAGCTGTTGATACAGATATCAACAGTAATGTAATGTTATCAAGTCTGTTCTAAGTTTCTAACTAACTAAGTGCCAATTCTTGGGTCAATTATCATACAAAACATTATTGAGAGCCAGCACTTGGATTTCCTATCTTATGCGATTTAATTTATCCATCCTACATAAGAACGCCATAACAAGTATTTAACAAACTACATATCACAAATGTGAATAAGAAACATGCTGTGTAGTGTGTACATCCCAATTAAAATGACTAAAAGTTACTTCCTCTACCATATAATATTCAAATTCACTTTTGGTTTAAAGAAGGAGAATCGAGGAACTTTAATGCAAGGGAGAAGCACCTTGTTTGTTTCACAAGGAAAAGGAAGGGGGGGATTTTAAACCCCTACCCTTCCCATCCATTTCCCTCCAACTAAACACTGGAAATGTTAGTGAAGTACCCCTCACCGCTATGACATGGTTACTATTTTGAAGTGTTTGTGCTTCCTTGATTCAGCTGTTAGTTTGTTAGCTAGAACAGTGGACAATACTAGAGGAGAGCTTTTAGATTTCTTGTAGGGATTGGGGGGAAGAACCAGGACTCTCTAATTTACTAGGACTGAGGTATACACTTGAGATTCCTGTACTAGTAGTACCATATACTAGAGTCTACAATCACATCTGGTTCAGATTTAGGGAGAAGAGTGATATCAATAAAGGTTATTTTTACTATCTGTTTTTCTACTTTCCCCCTTCCAGTTCTATAATCTATTCTGACAAGTCATGATCCGTGCATACTGTCTTCCTTTCTAATATTAGCCTCAACTATTCAAAGTCAGCAGCCTGTCCACTTAACTATGATAGACTGCTGATCAGACTGAAGTGCTGAATTGAGGAGGCATACATATTTCAGGGTTTAGAGTCTTGATGGTAGCATGTAATTGTTTCTTAGCTTAGGCTAGTGTTACACCCTGAGAAAAAAAGGGGTAAGGGACTGTGGAGCTATATTTAGGTTGATTATAATAGTTATTCTTTATTCAGTGTTGTTCCACTTCTGCACCACTTTCATGGTATTCATGTTAAAACATGGTTAAGATATCACCCAGACTGCTCTTAATATTCAATTCATACGAATATAAGGAACCTGATCTTCAGTGTGCTTAGTCTTATGCTGATAAAGAAAGCCCAGTTTTATTTTTTATGTAATATTTTGGGTTGTAGGTCTATTTCCTTTCCGTTCTATTGTCATATGGGTAAGTAAAGGCTTATTTACATTCTAATTTTTTAAGACCATAAAAGATGGTTGATTCAGGGGCAAATTTTATCTGTATTTGCCCCTACGAAAGAAAATGTTAATATATTCACAAAAAGTATATCTACATTTATCACATCTTCCACTTTCTCATTTTTAGTAGGCTTTGAAAAGCTCAAGTTTGGAACAACCTAAGAATTCTGTTAATAAAGACTTTCTCGCTCCTTGCAACCCTCCATCTTTGGAGCAAGACAACATAGATAATACATCAATTTTATATATATGCTAATGCTAGCCCCATCCAGTGCCATCCATTTTATTATACTTTCTGGGCTATATATCTCTGTCGTAATAATTCATACTGACAGCAGCAATAGTTATAGGATTGCAAAATTATATCTTCCTTTGAATGCTAACTTGCCTGGACATTGTCCTTTGGGATTTGTTGTTTCCTCAACTATTATTGTCATTAATGTATTCATTTGAAGGCGTTGTGAGTCATATGCATTGTGTCTGTTTAATTTAATATTCACCATATCGAGTTTCTAATATATGCAATATAAAATTATAACTACAAGGTTCACATATGCTTTGGTATGTTTTGGTGTATCTGACCTTGCTCTTTTTCTGTTTTCCAGGCACATTGCTCCGAATATTTCTTCTAGGATTTGTATTCACAAGTATTTATGGCAGTATTACTACAGCTTTATTTTGTGGAGCTTTCCACTATAGAAGCCAACTGGCTGAGCCACTCAGGTATAAATGGTATCTATGAAGAGAGCAGCAGAGCACACTGCTATGGTACTACGGACCTATGATGCCTGTGAAATAGAACTGATCTATGAATAAATGGTTACCTAATGTTATAGATAGACATGAATATTTTATCTTGTTTTCTTACATGGGTTTTAGACGACATACATTGACACAAATACAACTGAGGGATTGTTCAAATCATTGATAAATTTATAAATTTTTGGTTTGCACCTAAAATATATTGTGCAATCTCTATATTGTGTTTTACATGTTTTTTTTGGCTTAAAACTGGATGTTCGATTTGCATCTCCTTTTAGCCGATTATGCTTTGCTTGGTTTGCACCTAAATTTAAATGTTTTGCATCTCCTTTGATTTTATTTTTATTTTTTTATCATCATGTAGTACATATTTTGAGGGTAGAGGTATTGAGGTACTACTATGGGACCTTAATTGAGCTTAGGAGAAGGAATCTTCATGTCAACATAGGGAACTAGAACGTGCCTGTTTGGATTCGCGTTGTAGTTGTGGTGGTGCACGTTGCGTGGTGAATCCAACGACGTTCGGCAAGGGACACCCCTTTGATCCTTTTGTGAAACGCTGTTTGGAGGATGCCATTGGATACTCAAACATAGCTTAGTAGTTACTAGAAATATACCTCTGAACTCAAACAACGAGACGAAGCCATAAGAAGGCTAGCAAGATCCAGCCATTATTTTGTATTTTTATTTCTTTTCTTTTCTAATAAAGAGAGGATTCTATTTCTATCTTTCCCCCTTCCTATTTTCCTATTAAAGGAGGTCTGCAGGTTTTGTCGAGTATCAGTTATCTCAAAAACAAAAAAGTGAAGACACACGAATATTTTGCTATATAAAGTTTGTATTTTTTACAAAGTTTTCATGCAAAACATAAGATCTATACACCATTCAAAAAAGGAAAAGAAAAATCCTTTACCCTTACCTTGGTCATTAACCACAACCAAGATCTAGATTTTTTAAGGTTTATAAAATTTCTCTCCTTTATAAAGTTTATAAAAATAGTTCATTCTTTCCCTGTTGATTTCTTTTCTATGATGTTTATCGTCTTGGTTGTGTGATGATCTATTCTTTTTATAACATTCTATTTATCTTCTTATGTAATTATATTTGCATTTGATCAACCACCGTGAGTTTGATGTAGGAACCTTAATAATGGACTAGACAGAAAAACTTCATAACTAACTTATAAATTTGTATATGTTTAAAAATGAGTGTTCAATTACCAAAACTATAAGAGGAATCAAAACTCTATAAAAAAATAAAGAAATTATAAAGAATTTTTTATGCCAAGACAACAATGATACATACAAGAAAAAAAAAAGGTAATTTTTTGAAACACAATTATAATAATAAAAATGAGTTTAATAATCATACAGCATGCATAATTTTACATTATTTATCATCATAAATAATTATGAATATGAATTTTAAGAAAATTATTATAAACTTTAACACTTATCATACATAATAATTTATGATTAAAATAATGATAAAACATTATTTTATATTGT
>PYAF01005253.1:606891-621685 GCA_007407185.1 Glycine tomentella | reverse complement strand
AATAAAAACATTTAAAAATATATAAAAATATAAAATCACAAAAAATAAAACATATATTAATTTATAAATTTTGATATTAAAAAATAATTTTTTACTAAAAATTGAAAAACTAACACTTAAAACAAAGGTTTTAAAAAAAATAAAAAACAGAAATAAAAAAATAGAATTTAAAAAAAAAGTAGATGTCTTAGATGAAAATAGACTTCTAAAAAAAACTAAATTGGATAGTTTAATAATTTAATAAATATATAATTTTAATTATTAATTTATATATATTTTTTTGTCTAACTGTTTAAAAGTGGAAAATGTATATATATGTTTACACTTTAAATATTTGTATAGTTTTGATTTTTTGCTATCTGCACTCTTATTATTTCAAAGTATTTTGTTTTTTTGCTATCCGCACCCTCTTCTTTAGACAGTATTAGTAAACAATTGCTAAATATACCCCAATATTTGATAAGTTTATCCGTAAAATAACAAATATTTCTGAAAAGTGAATTTTTCCCAACTGTCATTGTTACTGATAGAGATTCAGCATTAATGAATGCCATCAAAACAGTATTCCTTGAGGCAACGAATTTATTGTGCCGGTTTCACATTGAGAAGAATGTTAAGGCAAAATGTAAAACTTTAATTAGACAAAAGAACGCTTGGGACCACGTCATGGAAGCATGGGGGAGTTTGATTGATTGTGGTACTGAGAAGCAATATACTGATTGCCTTACCAAGTTTGAGATTTCTTGTTCACCATGGTCGACGTTTGTTGATTATGTGAAAGACACATGGTTGCATCCTCACAAAGAAAGATTTGTAACAGCATGGAAAAATAAAGTGATGCATTTGGGGAACACCACCACTAACAGGTAGCCTAAGTTTTTTATTTCTTTACTTTGTAGTGTAATTGAATTGGAAAATTTACTAGTATACATATTTGCTTGTTAAACGCATGGTTGAGTCTGCTCATTGGACTCTAAAGAGGCTGCTTCAGAATAGCCTTGGAGATTTATGTAGTGTCTGGGACGCGATGAATAACATGATGACATTGCAACATGCTGACATTAAGGCATCATTGGAAAGAAGCACTCATGTGGTGGGTCATGTTTTTAAAGTAACATTGTACAAGAGATTGCTAGACATGGTGTCCAGGTATGCATTAAACCAGATTGCAGCTGAGTATGAACGAGTTCATTATGTGGGCAAAAACCCGTCTCGTTGTGGATGTGTGATGCGAACTACTCATGGTCTCCCTTGTGCATGTGAGCTGGCTAAGGTTGTTCTTGGCAGCATACCGCTTTCAAGTGTTCATTTATTTTGGCGAAGATTAAATTTCTCAGATCAAGGTGTAGATGGCAGGGATATTAACATTGTTGATGAGATGGAGGCTAACTCGAAGAGGTTTGAGAAGCTTGACATGTGCGGTAAAGTCACACTTAAGACTAAACTTAAAGAACTTGCATTTCCTGATTCAACTTCCATGCATCCCCCACCTGAAAAGGTCAAAACAAAAGGTGCTCCAAAAAATAAGTAAACAAAACACGAAAGATCCACCAAACGAGATCTGTCATACTTTGAGTATGTGGATGAATTACATTCGGTGCAAAATAGTTATTCCACACACAAAAGGTCAGGTTCGTCGAATGAATAGACTTATAAGAAAAGGGGCATTCCGATGATCCATCAATTTCATTCTTTTATGCACAAATTCATTGTGGACATCACTGATGTTAAGGCTGACGGGAATTGTGGATATCGTGTAATTGCTTTCGCATTAGGTTATGGTGAGGATTGTTGGGCTTTGGTATGTAATCAATTGCTTAAAGAACTTACGGAATGGTCTGATTAATATATAGCCTTGTTTGGCGGCATTCAGAGGTTTGAGCAGTTAAAACGTTCACTTTTTGTTGACGGTCTTTCAAAGGTAGATACAAATCATCTGTCTTTCATGACATATTGTTACCTTTAATTGTTGTAATGTTGAAAATATGTAATTAACAGTTAAGTTGTTTTTGTAGGTTACTACGGATAAGTGGATGGATATTACCGACATGAGACATGTCATTGCATCCAGGTATAATGTCGTTCTTGTTTCCCTTTCTCTACAGCAAAGTATGACATTTTTCCCGCTTAGAAGCCAACCACCTCAAGATCCATCTATGCATTGCATTAAACTTTTTCATACTCACAAATCTTATTCATAATATTTAAACAATGTTTAAATTATCAAGTAATAAATAAGTTCAAAAATTAAAGAAGAAAGTATTTATCATGTCAAACAATGCAAAAAAAAAAACAAACATATTTTCAACAATTTTTATATTTTCTTAACAAAACTATTCTTTTTTTTTTTTTAAAAACATTAACCTCTATAATTGACATTAAAGAAATACAAGTATATTTTTTTTACTCGAAAAAATTTTCTTACACTGAAAAATACAAGTTTCATTTATTTATTTTCCTAATAAAATTTTCTCTTTTATTTTCATAAAATTAGATCTGAGGACTGGCGTTAGAAAAATCCTTTCTTTTTCAATAGTTTTTTTTATAAATATTTTTTAAACTAATATCTATAGGGTATTAATTAACATTTACATCGATATTTTTATCATAATACTCCCCCATTCCATTTGGATTGATGCTTAACATTTTTTCACACATTTGAAGTAAAACAAGTACTCTAAGACAATAGTATTTATTAATAATTCATTTTACTAAAATATCATTACTCTTTTTTTTTATAATTTTAATAACGTATTATTAAGTATTTATAGAAAATAATATTTATTAGAGAATAAAATTAAATAAATATTTTAATGACACATAAATAAAGTTGGATATATGGACTTCAGTCAATTGGTTTGTTTAATTGAGTGTATACGGTTTGCTCTACCGATAAAATTCTGTACTTTTTTTTCCTTTCAGAATAACTAATCCAAAATGTAAAATTATATTTTGGAATGTATTTTTTTGTTGACTTATGAAATGATCAATCCAAAAAAAAAATATTATTCAAAAAAACATAAATACAAGAAACAACTTGGAAGGTGCAAAAAACAACAATCCAAATGAGTTGAGCTTGTGAGTTCAGGACCAATTGTTTCCCAAGAAATAATTTAAAAAATGTATTTCATATTTTCAATTTTTTTAAAGTAGAAACAAGAAGAAAATGTAAGTAATTGGAAAAATAAAAACTGATCATATGCAAAATAGCAAGCATAAAACGACTCGTTTAATCTTGGGCCTACGTAGACTTATCAAATATACTTATTTCAATATGAGTGTATGCTGATCAACTCAGGCACATCCAATCAAATGTCGCCACCTCATCAAAAAATATAAACTGAAAGAAAAATCAAAGTAGACTTAGATCGAAAGGAAAACACGATCAATCAGAAACGAGAATCGCTTCCTTCTGGCCTTCTCATTTGCTTCCTTATTATCATTGCATTCTGTTCTATTTTCATCCCCAAATAAGTTTGTCTAAACATTCGATGTTATAGTAACCAAACTAGGCAATATTAAGAGTGCCAATAACATGTTTGATGAAATTCCAAAGAGAAATGACGGGAAAACTTGAGAGGTTAGACATGTCTAGCATACTTCAATTTTTTCTGAAATCATCCCATCCAACACCGAGTATATCTTTTTAGTAAAAGGATGGGAGTTATCACCCACTACAAACTCAGAGACAATACCATTAGTGTATTAACCACAATTGAGCTACACATAGGTTCCTTCTCCGTACAAGAATTTGTCATAAGCTTCCTTAGATTGCAAACTTTCCAGACAGGATAGAGGCTCCATGATTACTAGGTTCTATTTCAAGCAGATTATGATAAACAAGTTCAGCAAGCTCAGCATTGCCATGGCATACCCAAAAGCGGAGCTCCCAATGTTAGCATGGACACATAAGTGTATTCCAAGCAACCAAATATTGTTGTGAGCAGAGTCAGCTCTGGAACAAGAAGGGTTTATGGGTGTAAAAAGGGGTTTTATAATGTAAAAGTTTTATATTTGTAAATTGGTTTAATTGTTCTAGAAGGGATTATAGATTTACTTGACCACCATAATGTAAAAATTTCACGATATTATAATTAAGTTATGTTGATTTAGAATTACTAATAGTTTTTTCATATTGCAGTATGATGTAAAATTTTCACAATATTGAACATCACAAAATAATGCTTGTGAAAAAATTGTCACATTAAAATCTAAAAGAGTAAGCAATATCTTTGAGCTCTTATATGTGATCTGGAAGTGAAATGCCAAACATTGCTGGACTCTCAACCCTCATCCTACAAAAGCAGGAAATGAATAAAACTCACTCTAATCTATTCATTATTTAGGAACCTTAGACTATGCAATTTTCTAATGCATTCATATATCACGAAATGGAAATTTTATTGAATGATAGTGACAACCACATCCACATTTAACAGTGGTGAAGTCAATGAATGGAGACTGTGGGAGTTGTGTGGTGGTAGTAATGCTGAAGGATGAATAATTTTTTTTAACAAAAGTAGTATATATATATATATATATATATATATATATAGAGAGAGAGAGAGAGAGAGAGAGAGAGAGAGAGAGAGAGAGTTGTCTTCTATTGAATTTCAAATTTTACATAGGCTAGAGTTGAGTGAGGCTCAAATCTATGTTCTAAGATGATATTGGATTTATCTATGCATACCTACTATCTTTTCAACCATGGCTGATAACTCAACAACCTTAAGCCCAACAGCACTGGCAATGCTTCAACACAACCAACTGATCCATCACAAAACCCAAACACCCCCTATAACCTTCATCCTGGAGAAAACCCAAGATCAGCTCAGGTATCACCTCCTCTCACTACAACATGGAGCAGGGTCGTGTAGAGGGATTTATCTTCTAAGAACAAGCAAATACAAGGCTGGTGGAAGCATTGAAAGACATAAGACAGACATGCTCAGTTGCCAAAGGATTTAATCAAGTTGAAGGCATTGATTTCTTTGATACTTGTTCTCCAATTGGTAAATTAACCACCATTAGACTTATTGTTATTGCTTTAGCACTAGACTGGTACTTTCATCAATAAGATGTATAAAATATGCATTCCTTCATGACAGCCTAGAAGAAGAAATTTATATATATGCACTTCTGCTCCTGTCCTGAACAAAGCCATAAATCTGATGCACCTTCAAATTCTGCCAAATCTCTTTTTTACTTACCTCTAAAAATGAAACTACAACTTCTGTAAAATTTGTTAATCAGCCTAGCTACTACAATAGAATCCAACCATCATGTGGTTTCAAGTGTCACAAAATCGGGTATTATTTCTCATCCAAATTCTGTTCGGATCTTGGATTCAGGTGCAAGTGATCATGCATGCTTACATTCAATTTTTTTTACCACTTACAATAGAATTAAACCTATTGTTGTTAAATTACCAAATGGTGCTTAAGTGTACCTCCTCGCTTTGAAGGAGACGTTGTTTATAAACTAGTTTATTGAATTAGAAATATTTGATAAATATTTAAAATTTAATATATTATCTGATTAAACTAAGAAGATGTTTAGTAAAACTTTTATGCGAACTTCTAACTTGTTTGATTACTTTAGAAACATGTTTAATTAATTAACTCAGGCTTTTTTAGTAAAATAATTTAGTGAAACTAATCGTTAAATTATCTAATACGTAAAAGAAATTAAAGTTATGATAAGTTATTAGGAATAACAACAGAAAAAGTGCAGTAAATAAAAACAGAAAAAAGAAAGAGTTAGGAGCTTATATAAATTCAAGAGTTAATAATAGTATATACACGAACAAAGTAAAAACTTTTTATATTATCATGTAATATCAAATTATCATAATAATAAATTTGTTGACTTTTATAATAATTATTTTAAAAATTATCATCATAATTTTTGATTGGTGGACAATATTTTTTTTTTACACTAACAATACATAACTATGTGAAATAATATTTTTAAAAAATGCTACTAAAATGCTACAAGGTATTAAATAAGTTCCTTTATCACATAACTTAGAAACAAACTTTTAAGATAATGAAATAAGTTTGAAATTAATCAAAAATGATTAAACACAAGTGACTAATGTGTTGAAGTTAAGATTGAATCATTCGAGTATTATCCAAATTTAATCTTTGACGGAAATAATTCTTAGTCAGATTTTACTTATTTCCAGATTGAATTTCTTTCCCCTCATGAACCAGAAGATTAAGAAAAAAAATAAATTAGAAATTAAACTGAGAATCTTTCCCCCAAATGACTCTTAAAAGTCAAATCAGATCCTTAATTAAAATTTTCAATGCACATGATGGAAGTGTCCTACTAGTTTAGAATTAGACAATTGTCAACAGGCATGCCTCCAGTCCAACCATGAAATAGTTGTTGATATAGGCCCAGTTCAATCAAACCTAACTGCTCATTAAAGTCGAGAACTGCTATCAGTGGGTTTTAGACAACATCAACACCGCCATATAAGTTGATTTAAGGAAGCATTTGACTTGATTTTCTTTTTAAAATTTAAAAATGATTTCAAGGTTAAATGAAAAATAAATAAAAATTTAAATTTAGAGTTGAAATTAATTGATACTTTTGTGGTTTTTAAATTAAAAAATTAGATTTTAATCTTGAGATTTGAAGTAAATATGGAAAAGAGAAAGTGCATACTAAAATCTCCAAAAAATACCTTATTTTAAATCTCTTTTCTTCATTTAAACTCTTTTTTTTTAATAAAAAATCATTTTCTTAAAATTCTCTTGTTCATCCTTTTCTTTTAAGAAAAATATAATATCAAAATAGTTAAGATAAATATACTACCTGAATTTTTTTACATTTCTTTGACATGCCCTAAAAAATAAATAAAAAAACAAGTACATATATGCGTGTATATGTTTTCCAATATAAAATTTTCCAAACTTCAAATTAATTATATCTCTCTCTCATAAGTATTTCAACCCACAGTTTGTCATTAGCTTCAGATTTATATGGTAGTAGAGATATCCATCATTTGGAGTATTTACTTCTCCAGGAACTTTTCTGTTTATTGAATATTGAAAGCAAAAGGCCCACTATTTATTTTCAAACCAATCTTTTGGACATATGGACCTCTGGAACAAAAATTACTTCCTGTGTGAGTTTAAGCATGGTTCCATAACGGATTAATTCATTTTTTATTTATAAAACAACTATTTTCTATTTTAAAAAATATATTTTTAAAAATAAACTAATTCAACTTAGATTGCAGGAAAAAATGGGTCTTTTTTGACAGGAAGGAAAAATTAGGTCTTAACTTGCTGCCATTTTGATTGAGATAAGCATATATACTCTCTTATCTTATATGAAAGCAGAGTTGTTTACATGAAATGAAATGTTAACTTTAATTAAAAATTATAATTTGGTAAATGCTAATCAGTGTGCTTTTAGAGTATTGATTAAAGAATTAAAAATAATCTTTTATTGAAATGTACAAAATTATGTTGTCTTATTATTTTTTTATGTTCTTTTATGGTTTTCACAATAAATATTTTTTTCTTTTATTTCATTAAATAATGTCCTAAAGATATCAGTTACCAAAACTCTTATAATTTTCACATTCTATAAGTGATTTTCTTATCTTAACGTGTTTTCAAACATGTTGGAAAAGTGAATGTACTTCAGTTAATCATAAAACAGAATAAATAGATGGCCTTTTTGACAAATTGTCGTAACTAGCGACTCATGTAAATCACCCAGCCAATTACCACAACAAATAATTTCCTGGGTCAAATTACATATATCAATTGTATATGTACACAATGCCTAGAGGAAACAAAGCATCAAAATCTTTTTAAACATGCTACTAGTTTAAGAAAGCAAGAGCAATAAAGATAATAAAGATTGATCCAATAAGTATTTCAAAAAGAATATAGCTAGGTTTGAATTGTTGATATGAAGATTTTGTCAGTGGATAATATATAAATATTTATGTAAGTGCTTATTAAATTTTAAAACATGTTCTGATTCTGATAAACCTCAAGATTCAATTCACCTAAATTTTTTATAAAAAAAAGACAAGCAAGCAAAACACGCAAAAACAATGTTGAACACTTCTTGAACAAAACGGGCAGTCACATGTTTTGTGATGTGGCAACCTCTTGATATATTACATAGGTCTCTCGGTGTGTAGTCTAAATGTAGTAAGATCGACTGTGTATATACACACACACAAACAAACACATTATGTCCCTCTTCGTGACAGATTTCAATTATACACACATGGACTTGTCCCAACTATTCTTCATATCTTTCCCGTAACTAAACTGATGAAGACTTAGCACGTTGAAATAAGTTTAAGAAATATGATTCTCATTGATTCTCATTAATGAGTAAGTTACGCTCAATATATCTGTTCCGTTCCTTAAAAACGGATGTCCAGCAATAATGCCGGAAATCAATATAGGATCAAACTCTCTCTCTCTCTGAAGATGCTTATGAAGATTCAAACACCTCCAGGAAGAAGATCACAGCACCGTAAACCTCAAATTGGACGTGGGGTGTGTGCACTGTGAGTATAGAAAAGAGAGAGTAACAGTATGTGTGTACATTGCACCTTTGGGGAGAATGATTATTTATGCTTTTACTAACCAGTAGAAAAATAAGGAAACTCTATATTTATTCTTGGTCGTGATCTCCTGAAAGATAATCAGATATTCTGAATATTTGATATAAAGATAACCCTCTGATTCTGCAATTATTTAGTGTTTAGATCTTTCTTTAATCTTTCCATAAATAACTCGGTCTCTGCTGCTTTGGGCCCTTTGACCTTTGACCCCTGTAAAATATCCGTAACAATATCTAATTAGAGTGTAGGACATGGAAAATAATTTTCACAAATCTTTCCAAATTTAAACATACCCAATTAAAAGTTTTTGTGCTTCCCAACACACTTCCTCAAAATTGATCCACCCTTAATATCAAAGCGAATTAATTAACTTTAATATTTTTTATTTTTAGAAATCAAAGATGATACTAAAGAATATATAATATTCATATATTCTATTCAAAAAATTAAATTAGACTCAATTGATGATCAAGCCTGATATATGTGTGTTAAATATGATATGGGTATGGAATAGAAGCATTAATGTTGCATACCATCACATCCACACCGGCATCTCACAACTTGTTGCTGTGTGAGTGTGTGGATGGCGACAATTTCAATATATATTATTGTCTTAAAAATAAATAAATCTGAAAAAGATAAACAAATCAGAGACATGAGCATACTGAGCCTTAGCTGTGAATTTTCCGCGAGCGTGCCCACTTAGCCCCCACCATTTGTAATAATTCATTAAAACCCTTCCAACCCTCTTTCTTTCTTTCTTTCTTTGCTTTTTCCTCCTTATAAATGATCCCAACCTTTGCTTCTTTCTTCTATTAGTTTCAAGTTTTAACACAAAAATCTCAACAAAATTTGAGCATGCCACATATGGAGCTTAGGTCTACCTTCACCACCTGCTTCTTTCTCTTGATTCTCATCCTTGCTCTCCCTCGTTTCTCAATAGGTTTGCATCTTTAATTTACAATCACTTTCTCTCTATTTATATACATGCATGTTTATAGGATAGTATTTAATAAGGCCTAGCTAAGAATTTTTCTTTTTCTTACCACAATATTAAGGATTGAACTTAAGTCCTCATGCATCTATTCAAAGTCCACTAGTGAGTTTATGACATAGCTAAGGTATTAATGTGTTGGTGATATTAATTAATTAATTGTGAATGTTACAGGGGAATCTGAAGCATTGCATACAGAGATATATGAGATTGATTATAGAGGTCCTGAGACACACTCTTCAGGTGTTCCTCCTCCTCATCACTTCCATATTGGTAAACATCATTCAACTCCTCATCCTCAAAAAGGCTCAGTCAGAGGAACCAAAGCTTTGGGCTTAAGGGATAGCACTTACGATGAAAATAAGGCAAGTTTTTTTTTTTTTTTTTTTTTACTTCTCGAAACTCATTGAATGTCTCTCTTTACTGAGAGTACTCAACTATTCATATTGATCTGAAAACAATTTGGCAGTACAACTTTAAGGATTTTAAAAACATAGGATACTTTACTAAGAGGAAAATTTAATGCCCAATACAACTTTAATTTGGCAGTTATTCCATCCGTCTGAAAATAATTATGGTTTCAAATCCTGGCTACAAATTAAGTAAAAATTTAATGGTTATGCACTAAAAATATAAACCAACTTTGTATAGTTAATCAATTAAAAGTTACTATTTTATACATTTAAGATAATTATTGTAAATTAATAAACTTATCATATATAATTATTTATGATTGATTGACAATTTAAAATTATTTTACATTATCATTAGTACATAATCTATTTTCATTAAGTTTTTTTTATTCAATAAAAATATTATAAAATGAAGAATAATATAGTTGGAAAAATTATTAATCTTTTATTGTTTTAAATAACAAATAATTTGAAGCAAATTAGAGTTTATAAAATAATAATAATTTTGATTAAAAGTAACTATAACCAAAATTGATTTCCCTGTAGTTCATTTTGGACTACATGAAACAGGCATGCATGAATCTGGCGGTTTTTGATCTTTAGTAAATTTTCATTCTATAGTTTGTTAGTTTTTTTTTTAATTAACAAATACTAATTTATTAGTTTTGTCAGAAATATTAGTTGGAAAATTCGAATCGAACCTAGCTCTTTCCTCTCTTCCTTCTCCATTCACAATTTACAAACAATCGAAGCAATTTTATATCTCCTAAATTTACATTCTATAGTGTAAAAGGTTATTTTATGAGGCTAAAGATCACTATAGTTAAAATTTTAATTACAAAAGATTTTTATCCGAAATACAGAGATATATCATCTGTTAAGTTCGATTTTCGTTAAAAAGGTGTCAAACCATTATATATATATATATATATATATGTATGTATATATATATATATATATATATATACTTTTTTTTAAGGAAAACCATTATATAAATAAAACTATCATAAAAGTTCCAATAGTTAACAATTATCGGGCGAGAGAATTAGTAAAAAAAATAGTTATGTTTTTCTTTTCGTTCGTATATTTTTTTAAGAAAAAAATATTTTTATTTGTTTGTTCATTCAAAAGTTTTTAAAATATTAATTATTTTTAAAATTATTTACATTTATCTATTTTAAAATATTTAACATTTTCTAATAATGATAAAAATAATAATTTGTAATTAATGCACCTGCTTTATTTTTTAAAAGATTTTGAATAATTTTTTTACAAAAGCTAAAAAACTCATAATTTTAAGAATATTTAAACCTACATTTAATTATTTTTTAAGTAATTCCTCCAAGCATATATTCTAGTTTTTTTCTTTCTGTTTTTCTCTCTCTTTTATCATATTTTTTGTTCTTCTCTGGTGCAGGTCAAGAAAGTACATGAATGATCATCAGGAAGCGTTACAAATTAAATGCAGTATGACTTTGATTAGTGCTCTCATACATAAATATTTTGTTAGAGTGTAATGATTGTAAATTTGAGACTTGAGATATTGTATCATTATGGTTTGCTCATGTGTATAATTGATAATAGACAAAGCATAACATTTGAATATATATCAATTTTTGAAAAACTAGTTGGACTGATTGATTGAACTTGTCGGACTGTGAATCGGCTACATCTCTTATTTGAACATTATCTCTGGATCACGATCTTTTGTTGCAGTTAATTAAAAAAATTAAATTTAAATGATCCTTGAATAATTTTTTGTAGAATGATATTTTAAAAAATAAACAAAGACTGTTATATAATGATTTGAATGATTGGGTGATGAACAGCACCGTGAGCAATTTCCTTAAAACAATTAATAAGGAATCTTTGTGGACATTATATCAAGTTCAACAGCAGTTTTGTTCCGTTGCTTAAAAATGGATATCCAGCAATAATGCGGAAAATCAATATAGGATCAATCTCTCTCTTTCTGGAAATGTTTATGAAGATTTAAACACCTCTAGGAAGAAAATCACAGCACCGTGAACCACAAATTGAACGTAGGGTGTGTGCACTGTGAGAATAGAAAAAAGAGAGTAACAGTATCTGTGTACGTTACACCTTTGGGGAGAATGACTATTTATGTCTTACTAACAAGTAGAAAAATAAGAAAACTATGCTTATTCTTGGTCGTGACCTCGTCAAAGATGATCAAATATTCCGAATATTTGATATAAAGATAACCCTCTGTATCTTTCCTGATTCTGCAATTATTTAGTGTTTCGATCTTTCTCAATCTTTTCATAAATAACTCGTTCTCTTGCAGCATTGGGCTATTTGGCCTTTGGTCCAATATAAAATATCCTTAACAAGTTTAATCATATACGTAACTTATTCAACCAATCAAATTATAATTACGAAGATTATTCAACCAATCAAATTATATATATATATATAAGTATATTATAATGATAATTATTATTAGCTTTTTAAAAATCCGCTTAAATATTTTTCATGAAATACTTACACAAATTGTTTAACTTTAAATAAGTTATTTTATATTGTAATAAAAGACATGTAATTACTTGTATAAGCATCAATCATTGCTTAAAACCTTAATCTATATATAAAAAATAATATATTTTTCAAGGATGGCAGGATAATCTATAAAATTAAGTAAAATATTGACTTTAGGAAGCTTAATATTAAAATAAATTTTTGTGTAAGATATTTGAATATATATAAAATTATAAGTCCCACAAAATTAAAATAAATAGTTCATTTGTTTATGTAATTATACATCGTAAATGCTATCATGATAGTGATAAGAGTTTGAGTAAGATAAATGAAATTATCCTTCTAATTTCAATGAATTACCAAAAACTCTTCTAGTCATTATGGACTAATTTAGGGGAAAGTGAGGGCTTCAACTTCTTTTTTTATTCTTAAAAAAATATTCATGGAGATTTTTTTAATAAAAATTATTGGATTATAATACAATACACGGATATAATTATACATGTAAAAGTTTATTAAACTTTATAGTTTATCCTTAAATTATTTTTGGTGGGTCGACACCTGTTACATATATGTTCCATTAGTTTTGTTATCTGTTACCGATTTATTCGCAAATTGACTACACATATATACATGGGATGATGGCCGGAGAGAAAAAGCAAAAAAGAAAAAAAAAAAAAAAAACAATTTACAGCAGGTTCCGTTAACTGTCGTTTTGTAAAGTTTGTACAAAAACTATCGTATTAAGTATTAACAAAGATTACTCTTTCTTTTTTGTCAAGGGTCTTGTCGCCCTCTTCGTTCTTATCCATGCAGATGCAATGCAACAATGAACTTTAAAAGGAAAAAAGTAATTAACCTATATACCTAGCTAAACACTTTGCACGATGATTCCATGATCAATAAAATGCATCGTATTTTTTTTTTTTAAAGGCTAATGTATAGTATTGTTAATTATTAATATTGTAGCAGTTTGGTTTTCAACATCCACTGTCTATAAATTCAGTTAAAAATAAAATCCATTAGAATCTTATATTACAAATTAATTTTTCTTCTTCTTAAATCACTCTATTAATCCTAATTTTATAAGCATTAATGTAATTTTTATCTTTTGTTTTTTCTATAATTTTACATAAAAAAAAACTAAAATGAATGATATTTTATAAATGGCTAACAGAGAATTTTTAAAATCTAAAGAATTAAAACATTCAACTCATATATATAACTTTTAGAAAATATAAATATGTTTTCGTCCCCTAAACTTACTCAAAGTTTATTTTTCATCTTTGAGAAAATTTAGAGAAAGTTTGTGTTTCATAATCCAACAATTAAAATATATGACAAAATCTTTAGACAAATACTAACTTACCCAAACCCAGGTGACATTTTTAATTCAACTTAAATTTTAAAATGTAATATGTGAAAGTTAAAAACGTTCACATATATACAAATATTGGTCTAAAAAATTAAAATAATATTTTTTTTAAAAATTATGAAAATGGGATTATTTTTTTAAATTATTTACAATTATGAGGATGTTAAATATGTCCAAATTAAGTGTGTTCTGCGCGACACGTATTACAAAAATTGGTGGTGATATTGGACATATAAACTTCGAATTATCTTGATAGAAATGTTCAATGGAGACGTACTATATGTCAAAACGCTCGAAATTAAGAGAAGCCCTGGATGATTGAATATTAAATCATGTATTATTATTTTAATTTCAAACTTTTTGACATATAATACGTCTCAATCAGACATTTTAATCAAAAATTATGACCTTTGAAGTTTATATGTTCAATATCACTACCAATTCTTGTGACACGTGTTACAATATCATTGAATACGTCCAAATTAGACATGTTCAATCATGTCATAATTGCTACATAGATTCAAAAAAGTTCCATTTTCGTAATTTTTTTAAAAAAGTATTATTTTTATTTTTTTCCCAAAAAACTGTCACAAATTTTTTGTACCCGTCTTCCCTCACTTTCTTCAAAAATAATATTACATTACAGTTTGAGTTTCTTCACAAGTTTAACATGATTAGAATTAAAATGGTAGAATCCAAGAAACCTTGATGTTATTGTCACAATTAAAGTTACATACCTCCTTTTCTAAATCCTTAAGAACAATTAGATCCTCCTAGAGACAGCATAAATTTCTCATCTTATTCTCACATTTTCCGGCAAAAGAACCAAAATAATACAAATTAAATAAAAAATTACCAATTTGGGGCAACTTTCAAACTATTTACAAATCTGGGGCAACTGGTCA